>PVJD01003013.1:0-178201 GCA_004026545.1 Mormoops blainvillei | reverse complement strand
AGTGATATTACTATCAAACATGCTTTTTCAGACTGAGAGGCAGAATGGTTTGGAGTAAAGTTGCACTTCCTGGAGCACAGGTTCCAAGCGTGAGGATTCGATTCCTGGCACTTCACAATTCACTGGCTGTGGGGTCTCGAGCAAATGATTTTGTCTCTCTGGGCCTCGGCTTTCCCGCCTAGCAGGCGGGGATGACGGCGGTGCCAGCCTCCCAGGACTGCCCCGAGGACTAACTGAGCCCATGTGCACAGAGGGCCGAGAGCTTGAGATGTGAGTAGGGACGTGGGCTGGAGTCCCTCACCGGCTCCCTCAGACAGAGTCCCTGTCGTGCTCTGGGGACTGGCCCCCGAGACCCTCCCTGGTCAACAGGAGCAGACTTTTTCGGGACAGGGTGAAAAACAGTCCCCTGGCCCTCGGTAAAGATTCGTCCTGGGCAGGGCTGGAGGGAGCCGGCTGTCACCAGGACGCAGGAGTGACCTTTCTCTTGGAGGTCTCTGGACTTTGCCTCCAGGGTTCAGGAGCTGGTGGCAGTCCCTGGGGAGTTTCCGCAGACAGGGGTCAGGTCTGGGTGGCCGTACCAGGCAGATGCAGCTGAGACACGGGTCCAGCACAGATGGAAAGGTCTGGTTGTTGTGGAAGATTCTGCCTGTATAGGTGCAGCCTGCCAGAGAGAGCATGTGGTGAGCACCAGCAGGGCGGGGGAGGGGGGCCTCGGTTAACGACCAGGCTCCTGCCAGGGTGAAGGTCCCAGGCTTATCCCGGGAGTGAAGGTCAGGCCGACTGCCTCCTGGGGCAGTTGCCCCAGAGGCTGCAAAAGGGACAGAACACAGGTCCAGACTAGGTGCTGACTTTTTGCACTGGATTCAGCAGAGGAGTGGGTGTGACTTTACTTCATGGTCCTCCCACCTCTCCACCCTCCCATGCCCCAGGATAAAGCGTTTCCTCCTCCCCACCTCACCGGGTGGATCAGGAGGGACAGAGGGGCCAGAAGACACAACCTGGGTGCCTGGCACCACAGCCATCCTCTCTGCTCCTCTCTACGCAGCCAAACCCCACCTTCCAGAACATTCCTCCACACCTCTCCCCTCTCTGTCTCCTGATGCCCACAGAGGCCCAATCTGTAAGGTGCCACCTTGATAGTATTTATCACATACTAGTAAGTAAAAACACAGGTGATGAGACCATAGTGAAATACTTTAAAGGAAAAAAATACATATAACATATATCTCTTCTATGTTAGAGATAGGTTATAGATGTAAATATTGTATCACAAGAAGAAACTAGAAAAACAAAACCATGAGGTTTAAAAGTGATAATGGGCCCTTCTAAATGTTCTACAATAAAACATTACTTTTGAGACAAGGGGAAAGGTAAAGGTTGCTATAAATAAGATATCACTTTTATCTCTCCCCTGTTGCTCTGTCACCCCACCTAAGCCACCAGCCCCGCACATCTTCATATCTGCCCTCCCGCACCCAGACAGGGCTTGCTGCAGGCAGGTCCTCTGAATCTCTGAGCCTCAGCGTCCTCATCTGTAAGACTGGGCTGCCACATGCAGTGTTTGTGCATCCGAGATAAAGTCCGCGCGGTGCTCCGCACAGAGAAGCCTGGTATGGGGGAGCCCGAAGGCATTGGCAGGGAGGGGTGCTGGGCAGGCCCGATAGGGAATTACCTGCCGAACAGTCCGGGCAGCACTGTCCAGGGATCCGAATAGGGTGCGGGCAGGAGTCCACGCAGTCTGTCCTCTTGCAGCTCACGGAACCATCTGCCTGAAGGAACGAGGAACTTCACCAAGATCCCACCTGCGACACCAGTCTCCACCTCCACGGTCCACCCAACCCTCCCAGGCCCCCCTCCAAAAGACGGTAATGCTGCAAATTGGCCAAGGCTTGCCTGAAAAGGCACCCTAATGCAATGGGAGGTGGCAGGTCTCCCGCAAAGGGGATCAGCTACTCGGGAGGGGAGTGTGAGCCCCCAAAGGTGCCTGTATCCAAAGAGAGGGAACGTATGAACTGGGGTTCGGTCTCCTTGGCTTCCTGTCCCCCTCCCACAAGGCTGTGGCATCATCCCCTCTGAATTCCACCCTCAGCGCTGAAACCCTGGCTCAACCCACACCGACGGAGTATGATACAATCCTGTTTCCGTATTCTACCTGAAATGCCCATTTCGGAAGACAAAAGTGCCACGCGATCTTTCTTTTTTTCCCTCAGAACCTGAATGTTTGTGAAACTTCTGTGTTACTTTATCAAACCCTGAGTGCCCTGGATCCACCGTGAAGGCGAAAACAGGCAGCAGGTGCACTCCCCTCCCACCTCCAATTCCAATGAGCCGTCTCCAAGGTTTGCAAGGGTCTGAGGCTTTCTAATAAATGACATGTCAAAGGACTTGAAGGCTGTGCTTCCCACACACTGACGTGCAACCCCCTCACCCAGCAGTAAAGTGCTGATTCTGGGTCGTAGGTCTGGACGGCCCTGCGATTCTGCATCTGGGTGCCCCGGGTGACGCCCACAATGCTGAGAGTACAGTGACCTCGTTTTGAGACGCAAAGCTCTGAGGGAGTCTAAGCTCTTTTGGTATAGAAAAGAAGGCCAACATGCACTTAAACAATGAGCTAAAACCATTGTGTTTCCTGGTAAGTAGCTACGTTGGCATTTCCAACCATCCGAATCGAAAACTCAAGCACCATGTCCTTATCCATTTCTGATGAGATGAGGTCACAGGATTCACGTTAACGATGAAAACATGGCAATTTCACAGAAAAGGCCTGAACAACTGACTGCCCCAGCTCCCTCGGTTTTCTGTGCCCAGGGGAGCCTGCCATGAGGACTCCACCGTCGCACCCACAGCGCATCACACACCACTCAAGGCGGACAGCCAAGTTCCATCATCCTGAGCAGCCTCCCGAGGACAGAATACACGGCGTCCCAACCCTTTCCGTCTAAATGGGGCCTGACAGCATGGGAACCAGACTGAGGGTGGGGCTGGATGGCCCAGGCGCAAGGGGCAGGATGCCTGGGGTCCGAGGGCCTGGATCAGGGCCGAGGGGTCTGCCCGGCTGAGGCAGCGGCCGCCGGAAAGCGGCTGAAGGCGTGCAGGTTGCCATTCACCTGGCAGATGCATAACTCACAGGGGTCACCCGGAGACCAGATCTGTCCGACCGGAAACTCAACCCCGTTGTCGTCGAGAGAGCAGCCTGGCCGGGGAACAGGGAGGGAGAAAGGCGAGTGGCCAGGAGTGCCGAGGAGGGTCCTGAGTGCCCGCCCAGCAAGGGCAGACGCCTCTACTCATTCACGCTGTGTGGACGGTTCCGAGGGTGTGCACTCAGCCCGGGGGCTGCCCTCAGCTGCCCGCCGGCTCCCTCACTTAGTGAGTGTGCCCTCCAAACACGCACCTGGTACACGCAAGCACAGTCACAGCAACACACGCTTCCGTGTGCACCCATAAACACACACATTCACACACAGAGAAGCTACTCACACACAGACACATGCACAATACGCAAACACACTGACACACATTTACACAAACACGCACTCACATATAAACATGGAGATATACGCACAAACACACAGACACAAGCTTACACGCTCAGGCTTGTTCTAACAGTGTAAGGGGTACAGCTCAGCCTCCCTCCTCGAGGATCTGTGTTGGGCACAGCCCTGGGGCGTAGGGCTGGGGGCCCTCACCTGTCATGGGCGTGGGCTTCCGGCAGGTGAAGCAACACTGTCCAGGGCCCAGCCACCACTCCTCACGGGGGCAGTCCAGCTCTGGACATGGTGTGAAGGAACATTCCACTTCCCCATTCTGGAAGAAAGCCAAAGGGCATGGGTCACTGGAGGGCTGCCTGCTCTGTGTCACCCCCCTCCTAAAAGTGACAAAGAAATCTCCAGGCAGCAAGAAAGCGAGGAAGGGCGAGTCCCTCACAGGGGGCGGGGGTGAGGCTGGGGGGCCCTGGGGCGGTGCCAGCTGCTTGCGCGGCGGGTGCCCTGCCTGCCCCGGCTGCAGCCACCAGCATCTCCTCCCTTCGCTCCTGCAAAGCAGCTTCCGTTCAGGCTCCCTGCTTCCTGCTCTCACTCCAATCTGCTCTCACTCTGCAGCCAGAGGACTTTCTCACGCACCAATCTGATCACATCACTCCACCACTTAAAACCTTCAGCAGCGCTGCCAAGTCCAGAGCCCTCAGCCTGGCTGGCAAAGCCTTTCACGACTGAGTCTGAGGCAGAGGCTGTCACGGCGCCCCTGAGCCCTTCCCCTAAGTACCACCCTTGGCCAGTGGGGGCTGTGTCTTCCAGGTGCCACATGGTTCCTTCACCCTGACTCCCTGGGGAGCAAGGGAGCATGCACAAGTGACTGATGCTCCCTGGCCTCCGGACACGCCGGTCTGCGTGGTGCAGTGCACACTCCAGAGCTCCCCGGGGGCGATAAGCCTGAGCCCCAGCCTTCACTTGGCTCCCTCCCTGCGCCTCCTGCTTCCCTCGCCCAGCTCTCCGCAGAGCACTCCCTTGGAAAATTTCTCCCACGAGGATCCTGGTCCAGTCCCTGCTTCTCGGAATCTAACCCAAACGCAGTCCCTTGCCTGACTCTAGTCCGATACGCGTTCTGCGCACCAGCCAGGACGGCGGCACGCCATGCCCTCTCTCTTGCCTCCTGCCCCTTGCCAGCCACACCCTCCTCAGCTCCTCACCTGCTCAGTGCTAGTCACCCTTCAGGGTTCACCTTCGCATCCCTCCCTCCAAGAGGGCTTCCCGGAAGCCTGCAGTCTGGCCAGGAGCTCTGGTCACCTGTCCATCGCCCACCTAGGCTGTGGGGCCCCTGACGAAGGGGCCAGGGGCTGCCCTGTGCTTTGCTGTGTCCTCAGCACTCAGCATTGCTCCAGGCACACAGGGGGTGCTTTACCGGTAGCACTGCTGAGGGGTGAACTTCAAGGAGCCTGCCGGGAGGCCTTGGTGGGTACAGGTCCCTTTAGTCCCTTTGCTGCCCCAGTCCCCTTTCTGTGTGGCAGCTGCCCTTCTCCTGGATAACTGCTGTGTCCCTACACCCTCCCCGTCACCCACCAATTCAGTCCCTACCTGGCAGACACAGGTGGTACACTCGTCACCACCCCCACTGAACACAGCCCCATCTGCATACCACCGGCCGTGGAAATAGCACCTCACTGCGGAGAGGAAAGGGAGAAGCAGCTCAAGGTTTGGGTGGGGGCAGCTGAAGAAAAAGGAGAAAAAAATGGGTGGGGGGCCCTGGGGAAGCTCACACACTCCCACGACACTCCACAGCACAGCCCACGCCCAAGAACCCCACTTACTTCTTCCTTGCAAGCCCCCGACAAAAAATATACTTTTACTTAAAAACTGGGAGAGGATGAAACACGTAAAATATGGTCCTTAGCCAAAAGGGCAAGGGAAGCCCAGAATAACTCAAGAGGAAGAGAAAACAAGAAATGGAAAAAGGCTGCCCCAGACACCTCAGGCGGCTTGGGGAGCGGTGCCCTCCAGGGGAGGCTGAGAGGATTCAGTGAGGGCTTCCCATCTCAAAGTCCCCCACAGGAATAAACAGCCTAAACGCCTGCCCAGACCCACCTGGCACTAGTCAGTCAGCCCTGGGTTCAAATCCCACCTATACATTCCCCTAGGGAGTGACTTTCAGCATGATACTTAAGCTCACTTAGCCTCGGTTTTCTCATCTGTTCAGTGGGCTTGATAACAGTTCCTATCTCCTAGGGACTATATTGTCTATTTGAAAAAAAATTTTTAATTAAAGATAATACACCAGTTAAAAGTTAAGAAAAATATTTTTAAAAGGATGTCAACTTTGAAATCAGGTAGACTTGAGTTCACGTTCTGCTCCTATACTAATTGGCTGTGTGTCTTTGGGCAGTGACTTCACCTCGCTGAGCCTCAGTTTCCTCATCTATAAAATGGGGCTACGAACAGTACTCCCTCAGGGCAGTGACACACAGATTCAGTGAGATCAAGGTCTGGCAAGTGACTTTTGGCACGATACTTAAGCTCTGCACAGCAATGACACAGAGCAGGCAGGGAGTATTAGTGACGGTGATGAGGTCATCCCGGGAAAGAGAACCAAATTTTTAACAAAGGACCAACTCACTAGTGGGGAAGATGAGGCCCCCTCTCCGTCGTAAGACAGAGCAATACCAAGAGTGGGCTCAATCCCCTTCCTGCTTTGTGTTGAAGGCGCCTCTGGGGGCAGGGTGCAGGCCGGGCTGTGAGCCCAGTGTAGCATCTAAACCACTATGCGCATAGCAGGTGCCCAATTACAACAGGCACTTTGCAATGCATCACTTGATCAGTGTCTAAAGCAAAGATCGACCTCCTTCTTCTCTCATCCACTCACCTCTTCCCCAAAATATACTCAAAAGACACCCCTCCCCGAAATACACAAAAAAGCTAGATTTGCCCTGGCTGGTGTGGCTCAGTGGGTTGAGCGCCGGCCTGCAGACCGGCAGGGTGGCTGGTTTGATTCCAGGTCAGGGCGCATGGCTGGGCTGCGGACCAGGTCCCCAGTTGGGGTGTGTGAGAGGCAACCAATCGATGTTTCTCTCGCACATGGATGTTTCTCTCCCTCTCCTTCTCCCTCCCTTCCCCTCTAAAAAATAAAATAAAATCTTTAAAAAAGAAAGAAAAAAGCTAAATTCTCCTGTCCTACCCACCAGCCAAAGAGTCACTTACCTGGAACACATGTACAGCAGTCCGACTTCGGGGAGGTCTGACATGGGCCAGGAGGACACTCGGGGGAGATGCAGGACACATTTCCAGCCTGAGGAGGTGAGAGAGGGTTGTGGGCAGGGGGAGGGGAGAGGAGAACCAGGCTTTGGGGCCCTTCAGGCCCGTTGACAACCATTTCACACCACACCTCAGGTTTCCCGTCTAATGCAAAAGCCTCCTAAAGAAGGCTTAAGAAAGGCTTCCCAGACGTTTAAATGCCACCATGGCCACAACAAGGACAGTGTGCAGGGACTCAGTGTCTGGCACTCATTACAGAGTGGTTAGAACATCTCCCTTCGCAGGGCGCGCTGCTTCCCGGTGAAAACAACCCGCCTCTCCTCCCACAGCAATCCCTCCGGCAGCACAAGGCCACTCTGGAAGGGGGCCGAGAAGCAGAGGACAGAGGCTGCTCCACCAGGGACACCTTCCAGCGTGTCTGAGTTTTGAACCAACTGACTACGTTAGCTATTCAAAGACTCAAATGTCAGAAACTTGAAGTTAAAAGACCAAAAAGCCCCTGGCTTTGGAACCGGCCAACCCTGAGTTCCAGGGTCCGCTCCTCCACTAACGAGCCGTCCGACCTGTGGCAAAGTGCATCACTGCTCTGAGCCTCAGTCTCCCCACCTACCAGGGGACGCCGAGGATCACGTGAAATGAGATCACCCACGGAAACACTTGGCCACTGTGCGTGTGTGACACCCAGGTAGCTGTCGACGTGCACCACCCCTGATCTCACACTGCAGCTTCAGTCTTCGCTGCCAGCCCAGGGGTTGCTTTTAAAGATAGTCAGAGGGTGGCAGCGAGGGTTGGTGGACAAAGACCAGGCTTTGGGTGCAGACAGACCTCGGTTCAAATCCCACCACCCAATGCTCTGTCCCAGCCCCAGTCTTCTCACCTGTAGAATGGGGACAATAAAGCTGCCCTTGAAGAGCAAGCAGGAGACTCAGGTGAGGAATCAGGTGAAAAACACCAAGGCCTGTGCCTGGTACACACTGGGTACGCACACTCAAATCCGTGTGACTGCATCTGGCAGTGTCTGGCACACAGTAGGTGCTTAATAAGTATTCCTGGAGGAGTGCATTGGCCTTTAGCAAAACGCTCTTCACAAGCTGAGTCCGGTAATGAGCCTTCTCCCTCCCCAATATGGGTACCTTCATTGTGCTGGCAAATATTTTGCCTGGAGAGAAAAACAAGTTTCCAAGGGACTTTGGTCCCCTCCCCTTCCTAGACAGATGGACCCTGTTTGCCTGTTGGCTCTTCTCTGCTCAACAGAAGCCTCCCTGACTCCACAGGCCTACAGGTTTCACACTTCCCCCAGGCTTTTAAATCCGACAGGTTCCAACCAAAATCCACAACCTGGGAGCTCCCCCTCCATTCCGCCAGCTCACCTCTAATATCCGGTCCTTCCCCTTCCTCTAAAACCCCCAAAGGTTAAGAAAACACCCAGGAGGTTTCAAGGCTTCGGGGAGCCTGTGATGCTCACCAGGCAGACGCAGATGGTGCAGTTCTCCGTGGGAGGAGAAAACACGGCCCCTTCGGCTCTTATGACGCCACTGTGAAAACAGCCTTTGAAAGACAAACAGGAGTGGAGGAGGCATCAGACCTCGTCAAAGCAGCAGTTTGTGTGGTCTCACTCCTTTTCCAGGCATCATGGACCTGGAACCTTCTCTCACTGGCTGGGATGCCCCAGGAGTGGCCGATCCAGGTACCCAGGACTGTGTGGTCCTAAGGCCCCTAAGAACGACCAGGAGACACCCCCATAAGGTGCCCCTGGGGGTTCTGTGCATGTCTGATAAAGCCAAAACTGTGCTGAGAGCGTGGCCTTCTGTTCCCATGAGGTAGGAAAAGCAGCCAGACATCCCTGGGTTCAAAACCTGGCCTGCCCGTTCAGTTACCCAAGTGGCCTTGGACACATCATTCAAACTCTCTTGGACTCAGCTATCTTCACTGTAAAATGGAAATGCCACCGTGTGCCCACTGGGCACTTAGAAGGATCCACAACCTCAGATGTAAAGTTCCCAGCACTTTGCATTTAGGGCTCAATACAAAGTAGGGACAGAGTAAAAGGTCACAATCGTCATTCGGCAAATCAGTGGGTGCCTTTTTATTCGAAGACTTTTTCACTGCTGCTCAAAGTGCAGCTGCCACGCATCTTATCACCACAGAAATGCAGACTCTCGGGCCCCCCCGCCCAGCTCCATGGAATGAGAATCCGAACCAGATCTGCAGGGATGCGTGCGCACAGCGTTTTAAGCTCTGCTGAAGGACTTGTTAAGATTTGGGGCCTTGCCCTGGCTGCTCTGGCTCAGTGGATCGAGCACCAGCCTGCAAACCAAAGGGTCGCTGGTTCGATTCCCAGTCAGGGCACATGCCTGGGTTGCAGGCCAGGCCCCCAGTTGGGGATGAGCTAGAGGCAACTGATGGATGTGTATTTCTCACACATTGATGTTTCTCTCCCTCTCTTTCTCCCTCCCTTCCCCTCGTTCTAAAAATAAATAAATACAATCTTATTATTTAAAAAAATAAGGACCTGGGGTTTTTATCCTAATGGGAAGCAAATGAAAAACTAAGCAGATTGTGAGAGAAAATCAGACGGGGGAAGAATTTACAACTGACTACTCCTCTAACTATAGGGCGAGGCAAGGGAAGAGGACTGCAGAGTGGATATGGAGAAACTCATTGAATGAATGAATGAATGAATGAATGAAGCCCAGAAGATGAACAGGTGCCCTTGAGAGAGCTCACAGCACAGACCACTGGTGTTCAAACTGTGGTCCCCAGACCAGCAGCCATCAGCATCACCTGGGGCCTCGTTAGAAATGCAAATTTTTGGCCCTACCCCACACCTGCTAAGTCCAAAGCTCTGGTGTGAGGCCCAGGGATCCCCCTCCAGGCGACTCTAAGGTATGAGAAAGGGAGAGAACAGCCTTTCAGGGCAGAAGGACTGGGGGCGGGAGAGGTGGGGCCCTGTGGGGAACGCACAGCCTCCCCTGGACCAGCTCCCACCTGTGCATGATGGACAGCACTCCTCGTCTTCGGAGGGGATGGGGTGGGAACAAGCAGCTTCACACGTCACCTTTTCACAGGTCACCTCCCCATCCTGGAAGCAGGAGCTCTGGTCACCCCAAGGCCCCAGCACCAGACCAGGGCAGCCCCGAGGACCCCACACCCACCTCGCACCAGCACTGGGAACATCCGGGCTCTGTCCAGTGGCTCCCCGACTCATACATGGTTCCCAGGTGCCAGCAGGCAGAGGGCCCTGGTGCCAGCTGTGGGGACGTGGGGCCCCTGGGCATGGAAGGGGTAACTACCACCTTCTCCTGGAGTTGTGAGGGAGGTCTAAGCGTCCCCAACAGGGGGACACCAGGCACTGGGGTGGCCACCGGGGTAGACAGCAACCTTGTCAGGGCAGAAGGGGAAACTGTCGGTACGACTGGGGTGGGAGATGGCAGGCAGGTGGTCCTGACTCCGGCCGGAGGCCCAGGAGCCCCAGAAGGAGGGCTGTGTCCTGGGGAGAGTGCAGGCCGGCCGGCCTCTGGAAGCAACAGCAGCATCTTGGGCGGGGGCTGCAGGGGCTGCAGGATGGCAGAAGGGGCCAGCACGGCTTTCGGGAAAGCTGAAACGGAAGCACGGGGGTGTCTTGAGGGAAGTGAGGCTGGGGGGCCTGAACTCAGCTCCACCACTGGAGTCACTGAATGTCTCTGGGCCAGTTTCTTCATCAAACTAATGGGTCTGAACCACGGGTTCGACTCTAAAGTACTGGGGCTGCAGACACAGTCACACAGAAAGGTGGACGGAGAAATACCAAAAGAACAGGCCAAGGCGACAAGTGGGACTGTGCCCCTGTGACCCACCCAGGTGTGGCTTCCTGGGATGGGACGCTGAGGCCTGGGAGAATTCCCCATGAACTGGAAAGAGCACCTTCAGTTTTTACGTCAGGTCACACGTATATTTACAGGCACGCCGGTAAAGGACGGCAGGGTGATCCGGCACCACTGTCCAAAGTGTCTGTCCCTGGGAGCCCAGGTTACTGAGGCTCCTGTGTCACATGATGCTCACTTTTTTCTCTTTTACCATCTGGGGGAAAGCAGAAGGGCTAAGGAAACAATGAAGTGACAAGGGAATGGAAGGAGGAAGGAAGAAAGAGACCCACTGGAAATAAAATGAATGAAAACCAAAGAGGGTCAAGTTCTGGGAGGGCGGGGCCGGGAGGCAGGGCTGGTCGCTCACCTTCACAGGACACGCGGTCAGCTCGCAGCCTGAAGCCAGGTCGGCAGGTGCACAGGAAGCTGCCCACGGTGTTGTGGCAGGAATGGTGACAGACTCGCCTCTCCAGCGGTCTCCGACATTCGTTCACATCTGCGGGAAAGCCTCACTGCCGACAGCTGTCTTGCCAGGGCTACCAAGCCCTTCTTCCATTATCCCTTAGACCAAAAGGCTGGGGGAGTCTCCCTGCCCCACAGTGTGGACGTGACTCAGATGTCTGGCAGTGGGGCTGAAGTCTACACTAGTCCCCTTGGTAGGTTCGTACAGCCAGTAGGACTGTGACTGACCCCCCAAGCATTATGCAGCAATGACGAAATGCTGGAGGGGATAAGCCCCCTGAGAGCCTTATCTCCAAACCTTCCACCATCCCACCTGTCAGGGGTCGGTGGTGTGGCCCCTTCTGAAAAGAAGAGTCTCAAAAATCACTGTACTGCCCAAGGTAGGCTTCAGCACAAATACCGAACTCTGCTAGAACAAGGACTTTTTTCAGACCCATGGGACCCCACCTTCAACCCATGAGCCAAGCTCAAGACAAACATGCCAGTCCCTTTCTGGAAATTTCAGCTAATGGGCTGAGAAAACAGGGGTCTCCTTCTCAACCAGAGGAACTAAATAAGACATAACGTGCTTTATTTACCAAGGGGAGCAAAGGCAGCCAAGAAAATGGGTGAGCAGAGAGGAATCCTGGGGTGTATCTGGGAGGAGGGGTGGAAGAGAAACATAACAGGATGAAAGTGGCATGTGGCCAGGAAAAAGTCCAAGACGGGGGTCTTCCATGAGGAGCCACGCCAACCCCAGCGAAAGGTGGACTGAGCAAAGGCTCGGGCGCTTACAGGCTTCAGAGGACCAGGAGGTCAAGACGGTTGACCTTCCCTGGCCCTGGGCTTGCCCTGTCCATCTTCCAGATTGGCAGCCTACGTGTGAAGACAACCCGGTGCTCCCGACCTTACCTACACAGGAATGCCGGTTGCCGTGCAGGTGGAAGCCGGTTCTACATGAACACCTGTAGCTGCCGATGCTGTTTTTACACCTCTGCTGACAGGGGGTCCCGAGGCACTCGTCAGTGTCTGGAAGGGAACAAACAATGCCGGAGCTCTTTTCCCCGCGGAATTTTGGGAAAACATGGACTCCTCTTCTCTCTCATGGCCATCTCCTGCCCCATGCGGGGCCGCGGGGGTCCATCGCAACCCCCCTCTTTCTCTCTGCCCACAGGCGGTGTATCAGCTCCTAAATGCTCCCTGGACCAGCCTTGTCTCCACCGCCATCGCCACATCCTCACCTGGGCCCCTGCTGTCTACAGTGTGGAGAAAGGTCACAGCCTTGTGTTCTCCCTCTGCCACCCCCACAGCCTCCGGCATGTTGCAACCAAAGGGCACCTCTGCTCAGGCCACCCCCCCTTGTCGGCTCCCACAAGCACCAATGCAGCCCCACAGTTCCTACGGCCTGGGCTGCCTTTCTCACCTCCTTCCTGGCCCCTCGCCTCTGTTCTGGCTTAAATTCTTGCCATGTGCCAAGTGCACCCCACTCCTGGGGGCCGCCCCTATGTCCGTGGTCTCTTGTCTGCTCAGACTGCCTTTCCACGTTGTGTGGCTGGAAAATACCTACTCATACCTCAAAACTCAGCTTCTATAGCACCTCCTCTGTCAGGGCTTCCCCATGCTGGTGTTTGGAATTGTGAAAAAACTGGAAATAATCTCCATGCTCGTTAATAAGAGAAGGATTAGCGCACTGCGGGCTACCGGGGGGCGGCTGAAAGGGCAACGCAGGCCTGGGGACCCTGAGGGGACATCTTCAAGACAGGTCGCTGCAGGGGCAAGAATGCGGAGGAATGACTGGGTTCCAATTCCAGCTCTACCATGATCCTGGGCAAGTCGCTTAATTTCTTTGGGCCTCAGTGTTCCTATCAGGAAAATGGAAATAAACAGTAGCAACTTCAACGGATAATTTTGAGGATGACACGCAGAAATGCATCTATAATGCTTAGCATGGTGCCCAGACACGGCAGTTCAGGACAGTGAGCTGCTCATCTCTTATCATCATTTCTGTGTGCGCATGTGTGTGCTGTGTGTGTGTGTGTGTGTCCACGCGTGCGTGTGCGTGCCTGCCAGGGAGAGGCAGGCAGGGCACTCAGGGGCTACGGATGAAGTGTGCCCCCCAAATTCTTATGTTGAAGCCATAACCTCCAATGTGATAGTGTGAGGAGGTGGGCCTTTGGGAAGTGATCAGGTTTCGATGAGGTCTGGAGGGTGGGGTCCTCATGAGGGGACTGGTGCCCTTATAAGAAGAGACACCAGAGACCTTGCTCACACTCTGCCATCTGCAAGCCAGGGGCAGGGTGCTCGCCAGGAACTCAACAGACCAGCACCTCGAACGGGAACGTCCAGCCTCCAGAACTGCGAGGATACATTTCTGTTGTTTAAGTTGTTGGTATGTGGTTATAGCAGCCTGAGCTAAGGCATCAGAGTTACTCTCTAGAGAGAGCAGAGTGCGGGGATGGAAGAGAGGGTTTGGAGCCAGCAACTTTTAAAACTTTTTTTGCAACTGATGAAAATTTCAAACACACAGAAAATACTACTGCAGTTATCAAGGGGGTCAAGGGGGAACTTTTGCCTTTGCTGCCCTGTTTAAGAGTGTTTCCTGACCTAACTTCTATAAAGAAAAGTCCTCTTGAAAGAATGAGTAATTATTGTCAAAAGTCACTCTCATCCTGTTCACTCAGGAAGAGAGGTTTCTTCTCTTCCCTGCACCCTCACAGCGCTTATCCCTCGTCCCAACCTTGTTGTTTTGTCCCCCACCCAACTGGGGCAGCTGGGGGGCCAGACGTGTCCTTACTGGCCCTGGGTCTTCCGAGGCTGGGGCCCAACTGTGTGCAAGGCCACAGAGTCCGCGTCGCCGCGCAGGAGCGGCAGTGATGGCATTAGTGGTGGTGGCGTGAGCAGCGCCCGCCACCCCCACCCACCCCGCAGCCGCTCACCTTGGCAGCTGTGGCGGTCGGCAGACAGCTGCATGCCCGGCCCACACTCGCACACAAACCCGCCTTCCGTGTTCACACAGTGGCCCTCACAGGAGGAGCTTAAACATTCATCAATGTCTAGGGAGAGAGAAGACACCCTTGTGTCCGCAAGGCTGGGGTGCTGGGAGAAAATGCCCCCCGCGGACCCCGTATCCGCACCTGCCTGCCCTGCCCCACCACGGGGAGACAGGCCAGGCACCAGGGAAGTCATTGGACTATGGGGGAAGCCCCAGAAAGACGAGGCCGAGGGGCCAGGCCCTCCTCGTTGACCCACGCAGACGGGATGACCAAAAGGATGGCTGTTTCCCGCCCACGGGGCAACCCCAGTGGGGCAGAGGGAATGGGCAGGAAGGTTAAGCAAAGCCCCTTCGATGTTTACAGAGCGCCACCTGCGTGTAGCAGGCCTGGAGGGGAGACAGTGAGGACACACATGTGGCTAAGACACAGTGCCAGCTCTCCAGACGGTTCCAGTCTGATAAGGCAGGAGCCACGACACACCCCCACGAGAGAGGGCGCATGGCTGGGTGATATGCGCCCCGCCGGGGAACGCCTGGCCACAGCAGGAGAGTGCTGGAGCAGAGGGCGCTGAGAGGGCCAGGAGGCTTCAGGGGCAGGAGTTGTCCGGCGGGGGGAGTCTGAGGAAGTTCTGGAAGCGCCGGGAAGACGTGGGGCCCAGCCTGGCTGCAGCTCAGGTTCCTGCCAGGGCGCCAGGAGGGGCAGGGCTGGAGTGCTGGGTGAAGGCCTGGCTGGGGAGCACCAGAGACTCTCCAAAGCTTCTGCTCAGGGTGGGGGGACTGGATACAAGTAGCACTTTGGGGAGGTTCAGGCCCGAGGGGTGAGTGGGGCTGGGAGGTAGACCTCGCCACCCCTGCTGCATCCCTCCCTCATCCGGGAGCCATGGCGGCTCTGGAGGACCTACAGGAGCAGCTCTGCCCACTCTGGTCTGCACCTCGGTGCCCCACCCCGTGCCCCCGTGCCCTCAGGACACCTCCGTTCTCCGGGCCCCTCAGGACCGCGCCCTCAGCTTCTAAGAAGCACGCCCTGACTAACCCCATCCCGCGGGGCTGCCTCGTGGTTGCGGCCAGTGGGGCCCTGCCCTGCGCGTGCTCTGACATGTCTCTCTGGCTTTTCCGTGGTCCAGTTTGCCTCTGCGACAAGAAGTGTGGGGAGAAACTACTCCCCATGAAAGACATTCAGGGGAAAAATGAATGACTTCAACCTTCCTGAAGGGGATGGTGGTGCAAGGAAACCCAGCAGCAAAACTCTTTCGTGAGACGCTCTGACCCACCGGCTCTTCTGGCAATCATCGGAGATGCCAGCGAAAAGCCCTTTCCTGCCGCATTATTTATAGCGGTGAGACAGTGCAGACGGGCTAAATGACGGGCAACAGGAAGGGCGGCAGCCACACACGCGGCGGTTAAAAATTATGCTGTGAGGACTATTTCGTGCTCCCAACGTAAAGTGTAGTGGGAAAAATACCGGACAAAGAGTGAGGACAAGGGGTGACCCCAACTACATAAAACACACAGATATCACACACAGGTACATGCTTACGAATACACTCAGGCTCAAGGAGAAGGGCAGGAAAAACGACTTCATTTTCCTAACAAATATGTCTGGGTAGGGACCTCCGGGACATGTTGGGTTTATTTTTGACCTACTCCCCTTCTTTGACAAAACTTTGTAAACGTTAAAAATGAGTTATCTTTTACTTTTGTATTCAGGGGAAGAAACATGGTTTTTATAAAATCAAACTTCAGAAAGAGGCTCTCCCCTCTCTGGGAAGATACGCAAGAAACTGGTCACGGCGGCTGCCTCTGGGGAAGGTAAACAGGAACGTCTCAAAATCATGAACAAATAATGCAATTTTGGGGTTTCACTTTCCTCATCTTTCCACTGTCACTCTCCCAGCGGAGCCTTCTGCAGTCAACCCTCCTCTAGTCCCACCTTGCACATCACCAGTTACGGTCCCATTCTGTATGTATGTAATATACTTTTATTGTCCCCACCCCCAGCTCAGTCCCCGGCCCGTAAGAGGTGCTGTATAAATATCTGTGACATAGCGGGAGGGACAGACCCCTTTGGTTTGCACGCTCCCCCACCCCCGCCCACTCTCGAAAGTGTGGAGCTCATCTTGGCTCAGCTCTGCTCTGGCGTCTCTGGTCTGGTGCTCTGGGGGCCATCCTGGTAGGAGGGGGAGGGGACATCATTCCTGCCCACCCTTCCCCCACTGCTCCCAGGTCTCTCACCGGTACACCTGATGCCGACAGCTGTCTCCGTCATCGAGAAGCCCACAGGGCACACTCGGGCCACCTCCTGACAGCCGCCATGGTTACACGTAAGGTCACAGCCGTACTCCCCACAGGGTCCGTGGGCTTCTGAAACAGGCACCACACATGTGAACATGTACCATGCCTTGGTCCCTGCTGCCCCCACCCCAGAGGTGCCTCCTGAATTCTGTTGGGAATTGTGTGCCTCTGGAGGCAAACAGGCCTGAGTTTAAATCCAGCTCTGCCACTTACTAGCCATGTCCCTCTGGGTGAGCCACTAATTTCTGTGCCTCAATTTCCTCATCTATACAATGGGAATAAGAATGCTGCTACTCGGATAGGGTGGTGTGAGGATGATATGCGAGGACACAAGAGCCCAGTGTCTGGCACATGATCTCAGTGTTAACAGAGTTCTTCCCGTGAGCCACTGCCCGCCCCCAGTTACCTGAGCAGGTGGCCCCTTGCTCTCCATCCTGGCAGGAGCAGACGTTGGGAGCGATGCAGATGCCACTCCCGCAGCCAAAGGAGCAGAGGGCTGAGAGGAGAAATGCAGGTGAAGGAGTGGAGGCTGGGGCCCCCAATCTGCCCCTCAGGCCAGTCCCAGGGAATGAGCGCCCAGCCGGGGAGGATGTTTGGGGCACGGGGACAAGCACTTACGAAGGGTGCAGTGCCCACTGCCCATGGAGGGCGCCCAGCCGGGGCAGCAGCCACTCCCGAACCCCGAGAGGCAGACGTGAGGGCCCAACCGGCGTCTGCAAGAGAGGAAAGAACACTTTCCACCTTCAGATGGGTCTACAGAGGAGTGAGAGCCTCCCAACCCAGCCAGTAAGTCAGTCAACAAACTGTTCTCGAGACCCCCAGGAGAGGCAATGGGAAGTTTCCAAAGAAAAACGACCCTGACAGCCTGGTCTGGAGGTAGGACAAAGAGAAAGGCACCAGTATCCTACAGATTACTGCCACATGGACACAGACCAAAGAGCGGTCCGGAGAGGGGGGCCTCCGCGGGGCCGCAGCACTGAGGAGGAAACTGCAGTGGATGGAGAGCCCGGGGAGGGCTACCTCAGGGCCTTTGCACTTGCACTGCCCGCTCTCCGGAAGGTTCTTCCTCCAACACTCACCAGGTCATTCCCTCTGTTTACCCAGGTCTCTCTGCTCATGTCATCTTCTCGGAGAGGCCCTTCTTGTCCACCCTCACCTTGCTTTACTCTTGTCATAACACTCACTCCCTGAGACAATACATTACTTATTAGTTTGTCAGTTTGTTCACTGTCTGTCTCCCAGACGATTCCCTGAGGACAGGGCGTCTTTTTATTCACCTCCACACCAACTACAGCGTTGAGCACACAGTAGGTGCTCAATAAATGACGGTTGAGGGACAGGTTGAGATGGGAAGCCAGCAGAAAAGAGGAAGAGGGAGGGCAGTCCTAGAGGGGCTGGACAGGTGTCATTCCCCAGGTGACATCTCGGGGCTGGGGGTGAGGATGCCAGCGAGCAGCCAGAGGAGTGAAAGGGAACTAGACCTGGGGGAGGCACAGCAGCACAGCCGACAGCCACGAGCAAGTCATTTCCCCACCTTCGGGGACACTGGGCAGACAAAGAGCCAGGTGATAACAATATACTGTGACAGGTGCCAAAACCGCACTGGCTATGGAGCCCAGAGTAGAGTCAGAGGAAGTTTCCTGGAAGGCTGAGCTGGGAAACAGGCGCAGCCGCGGCCAGTGCGAGTGCTGGAGGACGCTCGGGAAGAGGCAGCACCGAGCACAGGCCTGGAGGGGAACGGACAGCATCGCTACAATGAGTTCTTTGTGCCGGGCTGGGCGGAGGGGAAGCCCACACGGCGGGAGAGGGCCAAGAACACCCTCCCACCTGTGCTCTACCTGTTCGAAGGCTGATGGGGACAGCCTGCAGATCAGGGCTGAGGACATGGGTGGACAAGACAGACCCACCCCGCCCTTGGGAAGAATAATCCATGCCAAGTGTGACATGTAGTCTGAAAGGGAAGCTCAGGGCACAGGGCAGTACAGAAACGACTGCAGGAAACAGTCCCTGGAGCCGCAGAGAGCCTGTTTGCTCTCTGAAGTCATCGCAGAAAAAGAGGGGGCCCGGGGGGTGGGGACTGACAGTAATGTCTCATCCACTGCCCTTGCCGGAGTGATTTTGTCAGCAGCCGAGGAAGGAGGAGCCGGCAGCTCCCGCTCCTCAGACCTAGCTCTGAAAAGGAGAGGGATGCCACCCAAGTGGCAGATGTTAGAACGCCCAGAAGCCTCCCAGGGCAGGCCATGGCGGGGAGACAGGTGGCGGGAATGCTCTAAAACACGGGGAGCTTGCGGGATCTGAGCAAGAACTGGAGGTGTTGGTGGAACGCACGTGTGAGCGGCGGGCCGCCCCCTATGCACCGCCCCCTCCCCAGGCAGTGGCCGAGGGCCAGGCCAATTGCTGACGCCGCGTTCCCTCGCTCGGAGCATCACGCACACACGCGCTCGGCCCGCGGCAGCCCCGCTTCCGCCAGGAGGAGACCCGAGGGGAAGGCGGCATCCGTCGGGAAAGAGCAAAGGGACAAACACCCCATCCGGCCCACGCGAGTGCGCGCGCGCGCGCGCACACACACACAGGCGGAAACCGAAACATAACCTGGAGAGACCCCGGCGGTTCCAAAGTCCACCGCGTGCGCAGAGCCTGCACACAGGGGAAGCCCCCTCCTGGGAGCGGCCAGCGCCGCGGGGAGCCAGGCCCTGCCAAGGCAGAGGCACCAGCATGTTCTCAAGCGAAGCCAGCCAATCTGGAGACCAGGTGGCACATCCCAGGCTCCCCTCGCCCCAGGTCTGCGCTGCAGAGCGGACTCAGACGGGCTCATCCTGCGCTTGGGTCTCCGTTCTCCCCTCGACGTCCCAGCCAGGACAGCCCCGGACAGGGGCACAGAAGATGCACCCGCCCCGAGGCACAAGCTGGAGACTCTTTGTCCGTCCCCCCTGGGCTGTGCCCGCGCGGACAGAACTCTAGAGGGGAGCCCCTATTTGCAGCTGCCAGCGACTCCGAGCGCCCCTCTGCGCCTCCCCGCTCCACACCGACAGCGCCCCAGCGGCGGGGCAGGGGAGGGTCTCGGCTGCTTACCTCTCGGTTGCGAAGTGCCCGGGCGGCTTCCTCCCAGTGTAGCCGCGGGCTGGGGCCCCCGGCAGCAGGAGCGCGACACAGGCGGCCCGGAGGAACAGTCCGGCCCACATGACCGGCTGCGGTGCGTCCCCCCGGCTCGGCTGGGCTCCGGCGCTGCGCACGGGGGAGGGGGCTACCGGCCCTCGCCCCTCCTCCTGGCGCCGGGGGGAGCGAACCAGCGAGCCCCGAGCTGGCACGCAGAGCCGAGCAGGGGGGCTGGGGACGCTGAGAGGAGGGGCTGGGGGCCCGCGAGGGGACGCTGCGCAAGGCTGGGGGGTCTCCGGCACCTCGGAGCGAAACACAAAAGGCAGTGACTCGCCTGCCTGCCGGTGGCCTTCAGGGGAGGCGCGGAGCCCCAGGCGGGGTCAAAGATCAGGGACCCCTGGGGGCGGGGTTTAGCCCTTGGCCCCCACCCCCTGCCCGGGTTTGGGAGTCAGCTTCCTGAGAAGGGCTGTGGGCGTCAGACTGAGGCCCGGGAAGGGAAGAGACTTCGGGAACAAGGCTGGCGCTGGAGGCTGCGTGTCCTAGGCACTGCTGGTCTCGGTGGAACCCAAGATGCCTGTGTCGTCAGAAGGTGGGAAGTGTGGAAGTCCGTGCCCAGTACTCTGAGTCCTTTCACTGCTGGGCAGCTCTAAGCCTGCCCCCAGCCTGCCGGCAGGTCTACACCCTAACCCTGGGTGAGTGAGTCAGTGGGTCCACCTGCTCCCTGGTCAGGGGAAACTAGCAGGTGTTCAACCCACAGGCTCCTCTTGGCCCCCTTCTGCAGCTGCCCCAGGCCAGTCAGAGCGTGGTAGGCGGGGAAGTGGTGAGCAGGTGGTGTGGATGGTCAGGACCATCCAGCTGGGAGAAAGCCCAGAGGATGACCAGAAAGCTGAAATTCTGCCTTCCGCTCGCTCTGTGCGGGAATCTTCCCTAGCCACTCCGACCCAATTAATAAAGGTTTGCTTAAACACTTCCGGGGGTAAGGAGCTCACTACCGGTCAAAAGGGAGACCAATCCAGTTTTGAGTAAGTACCTTTCTTAGGAAGTAAGTGCTTTTACTTCCCACCTAAATAAATAACCCATTCCCTTGTTCCTCCAAGTTGCCCACCCACTGGCCCCCTCAGCCAGTCGCCCACGTCCTCAATATAGGTGGCCACACAGGAGCACGGTATGCCAACAGTAGCCTGGATTCTTTCATTCTTCCTTTCAGACACTACTCTTATTAACACATCCTCATATCGCTTGGCTTTTGGGGGCAACGCCATGATGCTGTTAGTTCATAACAGAGTTTACAATAAAGGGAAACCTCAGGCGTTGTCACGTTTTTATGTTGTTGTTTAGTAAACACAAGCTGCTAAGCCGATCGCCCTCCCTGAACCCATGTGGTTGAATTTTTTGCAGATGTTCGAATTCAGGCTGGTCCTCTCACCTCGTTAGATTCGATCCGTCTTCTAAGCTCGGCAACAAGGTCTCACCAAGCAGGCTGCGAAAATATTCTGCACCCTCAGGTGAATGCAGCTTCCACATTCATGTCCACCCTGAGTCCAGAGGACCCTCAGAGTCCTAGGGCGTCTTTCCTTTGTGCCTCAGGCGTCTGATGGTGCAGCTTCTCCCTCCACCGCCTACACTGCGGTCTTCCCCACAAAGTGCGTCGGCGTCCACCTTCAGTGACCACAGAGTCACAAATCTAGCTCTGAATTATTCAAGAATAGTGATAAACATAAAGCCCTTCTATCAGTGGGGCCCACAAAATCTATCACAACGCTGCCCTTAACCCTACCTAGACCACCACTGTCAAGTCGGTGCTCCACCCTGCCCTCAGAAGCCACCCATGAATTCCCACATTTACGCAGGACGTTTCCTTTTACACGCCTGTCATACCTCATTCCAGCTCCGCCCACACTCCAGCACACCTGAGCTCTTCCTACCGCTTCACGCGGCCTGGCCCCTGCGTCCCAGCCCTTAACCAGGCGGGTCTGCTCCTTAATGGGTTTGGGCTTCGAGAAAACCCCCATCCACCCTCATGAGGAGCTCAGGGGATTTGAGATGGACATGCCTACTGGCACATTTGGAAACAGCTTTCCGAACAGCCCCGGCATTTCTCATTTCCCCAGCTGCTTTGACCTCATGGCATTCATCTTGCTCCTCCTATCAACAGTTTGCTTTTCTCTTTTTTCTTTCTCCAGTCCTTTGGTTTGTTTGGCCCGAAGCGCCAGGCCTGCCCCTGAGAGTCTCTAACTGAACCTGGGTCGTCTTCAAGGACTAGCCAGGGCACATCCCGTGGCTCCAGTTCTTCAGTGTCGCCTCCCCACTTCTGTGGCTTGTGGCTTCTGAGTAACAAAAGGGACCCTCCGCCGAGGGCGGAGGATCCAAGTTGTTGTTGGCTGCAGAGAGGCGGCCTCTGGCTTGTGACCCTTCCAAACGGTCATGGGATGAGTCAGCGTTTCGATCACTCTCCCAAAGGTCCGCCCGTGCGGAGGCCTGAAGGGAGGCTGGCGCATCAGCGCCTGCCACGGGCAGCAGCCACTCCAGCTGGCTGCGGCAAGGCTCCGCAGGCAACCTTTCACCCCTGGAGTGCTGATTAATGGTGTTGGTGGGGGTGAGTGTGTGAGAAAGTGTGGCAGCACAATGTCAAGTTTCCAAAAGACTGCTGGAATTCAGTCCTGAATGAGTATACCCAAGACGGTAGGGAACGAAAACTGTGAGGAGTCCCCAGCTTCCAAAGTCAAGACTGAAGCCACCGATAAGTTAAGAACCTTCTACTCAACACAGCAGGTCTCCTTGGCTGCAGGACAGACCGCTAAGGGGCACCAGAATACATCGCACTACACTCTGTCTTCCCGATCTTGGCACCTTATCGTCCATGCTCCCATCTAAGATTAAATTTTTAAAATAATCACGACCTGGAGACCGCCGCTTGCCTGCCTCATCCAAGTGGTCTCTGGCACGGGCGCGGGCCTTTGCAATTCAAACCATGACTTGAAGAATTCAAATCACAGTGTTGAGTTTCAAGTTCGAGCTGTGGTTTCTGAGAGATGCTGATTATTTTTTCCCTTAAGACCCTTATTCCCCACTCTCAGAAAGCCCAGGAGAGCAAGGCGATGGGAGCGGTAATGAAACACTAGGAACGCCTCCGGGGAGGACGCTCACTCCAGGAGACCCCCAAAGCAGAGATGCTTCCTTGTCCTTTTCCTTTTAAGCTAGATTCTCTCAAAACCACGGTTTGAACTTGAAACCACAACTTTCCTGACACTGTATCAAAGGCTGGTCTTAAAGGAGCCAGCCAGTACACCCGGGATCAACCCGACTCCACTGCTGGGACAGAGCAGCCTTCATGCCCACTGGGCCGCTGGTGGAAATGTGGCCCCAGGCGCTGACCCACCGAGCTGAAAGAAGATGGACTGTTTGCTGCACCGAAAGGGAAACCCCAAACATGTCCTACTCTTGTACTTTCAAACCAAAGTCACCGAAGGTTTACTCAATTAAAACCAGAGGACATAAAACTAGGCTCCAAAGGATGTGTGACGACAGGGAGCTGGGAGGTGCGTGAGGAGCTCCTTGCCAGCGGCCAGGGAGCAGTACCTGGGGGCTGGTCGGTGGGAGGCGGCGTCCGGCTGCAAAAGGACGTCAGGAAAGGCAGCCCAAGCAACGCCCGGGCCCGCAGGTTACGGACAGAGGCAATGGGAGTATCGAGGGATGTCCGAAGGCAACCAAAGACCACAGAATTTCAAACACCTGGCGCCCACCACTCTTAGGGTCTCCTGTGGCAAAGCAGAGGTACAGACATCGTCTCACTAGAGAGCTGAGAGGATCCGTTCCAGCAGCAAGGGAGTGCAGCAGCTGCCATAAACGTGGGCATAAATGAATTTGCGGGACACCAGGCACAACAACACCAGGATGCGAGTGCTGGGCAGCAGCAAGAAAAGCAGAAACAAATGGATCTTTCTTTAGATTCTACTTTATTTGGTAAAACTCAGAAGCTAACCACCAATTCGCATCCACCCACCTCCTTCTCTCTGAAGAAGGGAGTTCCCCAGAGACAAAAAGGCTGTGGCTTGAGGGTCATCCGCCATCCCGAGGTTTCATACCCAGGCAGCCCATGGCCTGGTGGTCAGGTCTCCAGACCCGAAGCTCTCAGAGGCAACAGAAGCAAGTAAAAGGGAGCTCTCACTTCAAAGACAGTGAACCCTTCCCGCCCCTCATCCTTCTCCCCACAACCTCCCCACACCCCCAACCTAAATAAAAAGATAGCAGAGGACAATGCATGAGTGAGACACACACACAGAGCTTCCTTTCAGCCAAAGAGCTGCAAAATCCCTCCCCGGAAGAAGCTGCAACACCAGTCAAGGCTTGATGGCCCTGGGTGATGGCTGGAATCATGTGAGACTGGTAAAAATCCAGGGAGAAAATGATTTCCCCTTCAGCCTGTTCCCAGGTGTCCAGTGAACTGGTTTTAGTTCTAAGAAATCCCCATTTCCACACAGGCGACTGTGGCTTCTGGGGCGGCTGGCTTAGGGAAAGATTTCCCAGGGCCAAGAAGACAGCGGTGGGGAAGGGGAGGCTGGAGGGCAAAGCCTCCGGGAGGGTCTGGGAGAGGGACTCCCCGCCCTTGGCTAATGGATCCGCGTCAGCTCCTCCACAACCTTGATCAGGTCGTCTGCGGTGGCCTCTCGCTTCATCCCGCTGCCATCGTCATACTGTGGCAAGGAAAGGGGAGGAGGTGGTGAGGCCCGGAGGGCGCTCTCCCTCCCCTGGGAAAGGGAGCACCACGGCAGGGAGGGGGCAAGGAGAAAGTTCTGGGGGGGAGCCTGCACCTCTCTCCCGGGGTACAGGTCAGCAAGGTCTACTGAAGGCAGCTGACACCTGGAGTACACTTCTCTCTTCCAGGATGCCCCACGGAGGCACCATCTGCAGACAGCAATGCCCCAAACTCTAGCACTGTAGAAATCTCTCTTCTCTGTGAGATTCTGGCCCTGCCTCCCTCCTGAGGGTCTGCCAGAGATCCCAGACATGTCCCGATGTGCCCTCATTGCTAAAGTACAGGGGTCACATGGGTACAGTTGCTAGTACAGTGCCAGGTGCCTGATGGGCACCCAGGAGTCAAGCCTCAGCTCTATCTCCTCGCCCCCAGACGCCACCTTCCCACGCAGCAGGTGGATACATAAAAGGGGCCGCTGGTCTCTGGGAAGCGAGGAGGGAGGCTCCCAGAGTTCTGACGGTCCCTGGTGTAACTGCACAGCTCACCTGAAGGTTTGCCACAACCTCCTGCATCTTGGGCCGGCTGATATCTAGGAAACTCTCAATCAAGTCTCCATCGATGAAGCCGGTGGCCGGTTCTGTCTTTCGCTCAGTATGAAAGGATCTCCAGGTGGACAGGCGAGTTAAGGAATGTGCAAGTACTTGGAAATACCCGTACTCTCAGTCATCCCCACCTCTGCTCAGGACCACAATCTGAAGCAGTCAGAATGAGAACAGGAAACAAATTCAACTAAAAACCTCCTTGCCTTTTGGACAGTTTTGAAATTGAAAGACATGTAAAATTGTCACCTGCTCCAACGGTTCTCAACAGGGGTCATCTTCGAAATCACATTTTTAAAAGTACGGGCCATTCACCTGGAGCACCTGGAGACATCCACAGGAGGCATGTAGGTATCTACAAGTGCTCCGGGAGAAGGAACTGGATGTGCATGCCCAGGAAGAACCACTTTTCCAAGTCGACCTCTTCACAGGTGAGTCAAGTGAGACAAGGCTCAGCGAGACAAGAAGCATGTCCAAATCCTGCCAGTCAGCCAAACACCAACACCTCAGCCCAGCTGCTCCCCAGCTACAGCTAGGCCGTACTGCCTTGTAACAGCACGGGCAACGTCACAGACTCACAGCGGGAGCCCCTCCCACCTCCTGTCTGGGGAGGTCCCTTTAAACCTCCCATAACAAACACACTTCCAATACTACCTGACTCCTGGGTGTCCCTGGAGAGGCGGATCCTTGGGCTTCTGGAGTTTTCAGCTTCTTTACTTTTCCCAGTCTCCGCTAGCCTCTCTAGCGAGGGTCCTCAGACCCTACTGCCCCCAACAAAATCTGCGGAAGATGTTCCTGTGTCGCCATCTAAACTGACTGACAGGCAGCGCTGGGAAGGCTAGAGGCAGATGCATTTCCCAGACACAACGTACATTTCTAAGATGTGCCAGCTGAAGCTGGGTGATAAGGACACGGGGATTCATTATACTATTCTATTATTCTGTGTTTAAATTTTCCCGTTAAGTTAAAGAAAAAAGGCCTGTTTCCCACAGGCACCTAGTTAAGGCGTTTCTTAAGATGGCAGTCTCCGGGAGCAGCCGGGCTCGCGCAGCTCTCTGCCTGTGCCAGGACGCGCCGCCAGCGCGGGGGGGCCTCTGGGAAGGATATAAGGAGTGCTCGATCTTGCCCACACTTTTGATGACTTTATTGAGTCGATTCTGCATGTCCAGCAGGAGGTTGTACCAGCTCTCCGACAGCGAGGTCACCAGCCCTGACGAAGCAAAGGGGGCAGCGAGCTGCAGGGGCCTCCGGAGCCCACAGCGAACATTTTCTACCGAGGGCAGCCCCGGAGAGCAGCACGAGGAGAGGCCAGCTCGCAGCAGCCTCCCTGCAAATGCTCGGCTCACTCAGACCAGCGACCTCGAGGAGAGGGCTGTGTGGGAGGGTGCCCAGCAGGGGTGACCCTTACCAATCATGCCGTTGACTGTGCCGAAGAGCACTGAGCCCTGCGTGGGAGTGGAGGTCTCGCCCAGATTCTGCATCACCAGAGAGCCGTGGCAGAAGACATTGACGAATTCACCCAGGTGGAAGAGGCCAACCTCCTGAAGGTGTTGTCGCTCCTCATCAGTGGTGGCAGCACTGAAAGGCAGTGCGACAAGCTCGCTACCCAGGCCTCCCGTCCCCACGGGGACCACGTGCAGCGGACACAGCATACCGAGCCTCCCTGATGATCCCACACGCCCCGCTGCAGCGCAGCTGGTCTGCACAGGCTGCTTTTCACGGCCCTGATTTTCTTTGGGAAAAACTGGATCTCTCTGAAGAGCAGCACTGAGCCCGAGAGGGGACCCGATGTCCTCATCCACCACAGACATGGAGGCCCTGGCCCCCTCCCCACCATCCCTACCGCTGGTCACTCACCTATCCTTCTGACACACAAACAAGTTAAAGGCATTTTCAGCCCCCAAAAAGTTGTCATCATCCAAGATTTCCACAGCACTCATCCAGTTGGGGTTGAAGTCCCGAGCAATCTTAAAACAAACAAGGTGCACACAAGAAAATACAGTCATCAGTGTGCACGGAACCCAGTCCTGGGCCTTTCTTCTCTCAGCCAGAAACCAAGAGCCTGCCTGAGAAGATACCGCCCTGAGTTTAACAACTGCCACTTGAGAGAGATTCTCCTCCAGGTTCTGATGAGCACAGCCCATCTGGGTGCAATTACCCAGAAATGGGGCCTGCTCAGAGTTCGGGGCGAGGCCAGGGGTAGGGGGCTGGGTCTGGACTGTAAAAATCCTTAATCGACACAGAACGCATGCTCCAGGGAAAATGTTTCTGTCCCCGCTGGGCTTGACTATCCTTCACCACCGGAGGAACGCTGGCAGGGGTCAAGGCTTCAGCAAGGAGCCTGCCCCACCCCCACTACCTCTTCAAAGTTCCCCTCCATGGGCTTGTAGGCCAGCAGCAGCACAGAGCGCATGAGGTCGCCCACCAAGATGAAGTCGCCCTTGGTCTTCAGGTACAGGGCCATGATGTTGTTGTAGTGGTTGCACTCGGTGCGGAGCTCCTTCTCTGCCGTCCACTCGTAGAGCCGCACCTGGGGAGGGCATTGCCTTTCTCTCAGCCTGAGGCGCCCAACCCGCACAGGGCCACCTGGCCCCGTCCTCACTCCTCCTCCTGCGGCACCGCTTCCCAAGTGCCTATGGCTGGGAAGCGGTCTGACGAGGTACGAGCGTAAACGTTTCAGTGTTTATATTGTATTTATGAAATGTGAAAATACAGCGAGCACACCAAACTAATAATACAAAGTTTTTCTTTACAGAAAGCGAGCATGAAAGACAAATATTGAAATACTAAGTCAACGGTAATGCAAGTGCTACTAAAGTTCTACTATGGATATGACAAAAGATGGTTTCTTATGACTGTAGTTTGGTGACAGATCTACAGAGTATTTCTAGGAAGAAGATCCACCTAAAATTTCCAAGGTTGCCTCCAAAAAAAAATCCCTGCTTGTTCCAAACCTTTCTCAAGCTTGTTCATTCCTGGAACATTTGATGTGAGCCCCAGAAGAGAAAATGAATGGGGAAGTCCAACAGCAACACTGTCACATAATAAAGGGCTCTGAAGGCACTAGAGTCTGTGGCAACCCTTCCACCTAAAATTTTTAAAAATTTTTTTTTTCTTCTCCATTGTAATGTTTGTTCAGTTACATACAGCCACCTCTCCGAAAGGATGAAGATGCTTTTAATCAGCGGACAAACGAATAGATGTTTGGCACAACCCATCCAAGGAAGACACACTCAACTTCTGGGAGAAGCCTTCCCTGGCAGATCCTTCAAGATCCAGGCGGCCCCACCTATGGCCTCGGCACATACAGAAACTCCTGGACACAACATGTTCAGCCGTGACTTCTCGAGGCGTGTCCACAGAACACAGCGCCACAGGTGTGTCCTCCAAGAGTCATCACAATAAGTACCATGGCTCCCACACCTCCATCGGCAGGGTCAGCAGTGCCCTGCACACCCCACCTTTGGGTGAGCCCGGCTAGACCTCCACACCTCCAACAGTGAAAAGTGAAGAAGGAGTGAGAGTTCTATACACTCCCAGCAACGCACCCCATCCCTCCCTCCACACTGTCAGCCTTCCTCTCTGCCACGGAGACAGTCATGACCAAGGTCAGACGCCACCGAAAACCCCACAGGTTCTAGACCTCTGCTGTTCAATAATATGCCGGCCACCAGTCACGCACGGCTACAAAACACTGCAATGTGGCTAGCCCAAACTGAGATGTGCTGTAAGTGTAAACAAAACACGCACCAGCCCTAGCTGATGCGGCTCAGTGGATTCAGTGCCAGCCTACAAACCAAAAGGCCGCTGGTTCGATTCCCAGTCAGGGCACATGTCTGCGTTGCAGGCCAGGTCCCCAATAGGAGGCACGTGACAGGCAACCACACGTCGATGTTTCTCTCTCTCCCCCTCCCTTACCATCTCTCTAAAAATAAGTAACTCTTTAAAAAAAGAAAAGAAAGAAAACACACACCAAATTTTGAAGTCTTACTATAAAAAAAGTAAAATACAATTTTGCTTTTAATAATTTTCATATTGATTACACGTTAAATAGTATTTATCCCTATTAAGTAAAATGCATTTCACCTACTTCTTTTCACTTTTATTCACGTGGCTACTAGAGAGTGTAAAATTACACATGTGGCTCCTATGATATTTCTATGAGACACGAATAGCTCCTAATCCGACCTCACATCTGACCTCTCCCGACTCCAGCATCAGCTCACTGTACCCTCTGGAACATGCTGTCACTAGTCCCGGGTGACCTGTTGTCTGGCCAGCCCCTTGTTCCTCTAACTGAAATGTAGATCTTTTCATGGGGCCCTGTGGCCCTCTTAAGTTGGCTATCTTCTCCCACGCTGTCCCTCATACCACTGGCACTGGAGGGAGGACGGCCTTCCAAGCGCCTCCTCGCCTGCCTTCTCAGACAGCTACCCCACCTCCCCGTACGGGTGCCAGCTCTAAGCTCACGCCGCAGACCGGTCCCGGCACCACCCCATCACATTACTCCCTCCCACACATGTTCCTGCAATTCTAGGCGACTTCAGTATTCACACAAAGAAGATCCTTCCAATACCCTGACCTCTAACCTTGTCTGACCCCCTCTTTCCTGCTCATCTTGTCCTATGGTCACCCCTTAGAGCCTGTCATTAAAAATAACTCCAGAACGTCCTGTGCTCAGTTTCACCTTTCCTCAGTCAAGGCCACTGCCACAACACTTCTCTTGCAGATGCTCAAAATTCCTGCCCTCTGTCCCCGGATCATGGTCACCCCACAAAACCTGACTTTGATGAAATTCTACTCTCCAACTACAGCTGAAGAAAGGCAACCACCCAGGATGGCTGGTCTCATTTTCCGTTCAAGACCACTCACTGAAAGCGGGCGCTTGCACTTCCCTAAGCCCACTGCTTTCCAGGGCCCAAGACAAGTTCATGCCTCCTCCCCCTCCTTGAGCCTCTAATACCCCCTCTTCCTCTTTCTTCTCGGCTACCTCCCAGAAGATGGACACGACCATAAGAGAATTCCAAAGCTTCCCCCACTTGAGGGCAACACCGTGCATAGATCCCACACCAGTCCTTGCCTCCCTAAACCACGGCTTCAGCAACTCTCCTCTAATGGAGTTCCCATCAGCAGGAAACGTGCGGCAGTATTTCCTAACTTGCAAAGTTAAAACTTGCTTGCCGTGACGTTCCCTGTACTCACCCTGTTACTCTCTTCTCTTTTACTTTCAAACCCCCTCGGAGGGGTTTCTAACACTAGCTAGATGGTCTCGGCAGGACCCTCCTCAATCAGGTTTCCTTCCTTCCCCACCACTCAGCCAAAAGAGCTCTGGTCCAGGTCAACACCGACTTCCATGTTGCTAAGCCAATGGCCAATTCTCACCCTTGTTACTTGACCTACTGGCTGCACGTGCAGGTTATCAACTCCATCCTGCTTTCAGGTGATCTCATCCAGACCTTTAGCGTTAATGCCACCTGGTAAGTGCTATCTCCAGCCTTCCTCCTGTCTGTATTCGATGCCTTCTCATCCAGCTCCCTACCCTGCATCTTCACTAAGATGACTACTGAAACTCAGCACGTCCAAAATCAAGCCTCTGGTGTTGCCACTGTGACCCAAGACATGTCTATTTGGTCTCTGCCCCCGCCTCCCTTGTGATTTCCTGAGTGATGCGAATAGCAGAAGCATCTTACACAGAGCTCCCAAATTCCTTGGATGTTTCTGAGTGATTGGAGTCTTTTGTTCTAATAAGGCCACTCTCGGTGACTTCTGGGTAGCTTCAGAATGGGTTGGTCACCAGAAAGATCAAGTCATGATCAGAAGCTTGTAACTTTCAGCCCCACCCATCCTCTGGGGAGGGAAGAGGGGTTGAAAGCTGAGTTAATAAGACACTGCCTGCAAGATGAAGTCTCCATAAAAACTGCTGAACTACAGGGTTCAAAGCGCTCTCAGGGTGGGGAACACACCCATGTACTGGGAAGGTGGCACACCCCAGCTCCATGCAGACAGGAGCTGCTGCACTCAGGACCCTCTCAGAGCGGGTGCCATGGCTCTCACCTTCTCAACCCTCACAGGCATTTAGGATCTGGTCCTCGTAAAGGTTCACAAAACCAAGGCTGGTAGTTGGTCCGACCCGAGCATCCCAGAGCCCCAGCTCCACCCCCACCCCCGTTACTTTGTTATCCTTAAAGTCAGACACACACCGCCCCAGGAAACACAAGGGAGACATGCTCTGGGGACAGTGGCGTGCGACCTAAGGTATGATAGATGTCAAGTGGTGTGGGCCTCACCGTGCTATTGATGCTGGCTAACAGCTTCCCGTTAAATTCCACCATAGAGTACACGGCCCCTTTCACTTCCTTTTCTGCCACAGTCTGTAGTTTTCCTGGGGGAAGAAAGAGATGCTCTTGAGTCTCCTTTATGAGCCCGCCCTTTAATCAAAAGAAACCTCTGATTCCCCCTCCGGCTCTAACTCCAACTCCTACCCAAAACTACTCATCTGAAAGCAAAAAATATAGTCAGTGCCTACTGAGGCTAGCCATCGCCAGAAGCATGAGCCCCAAGGTAATGTGCAGTGATTCCAGACAGCGTCCAAGATCTGCCCACCCTGAAACTCCAGCTCCGTCTCTTAGGATGGAGACCAATTTCATCCCAGGCCTCTGATCCGAGATTGCTGGGTAGGGGAGATGAGCAAAGACACAGATGGGGACACAAAGTTTTAGAGGTGGAAAGAGCTCCTACGTGGTCGAGGAGCCAAGTGGAAACGGATCCAGGACTCAACACTCTTCTCTAGCCACTAGAAGCTCTTACCCATCACTCGCCTCTCCCCTCTTCCTGCCTTTCAAAGAGTAGAAAAGGAAGAAGCGCATGCTAGACTGTACGTGCATCTGCTCACGTACTCCAAAACGCATTCAGACCGTCAACGGCTTGAGGAGGAAACAGAAGGCCTCATGTCACAACAATTAACACAAGTGCTACTGCCGCTTAACTGCAGCTCTGAACCCTAAAACAGGCTGCTTACTTTCCCAGAATTTCAAATCTCTCAAAAGCTGGAGACCATGTCCACTTACCATCTGAATACTGAAACACCACAATACGACCCTGCTTTGGCTCCGCCTCTTCTGGGTACACCATGGCTGTGCCCACAATGAAGTACGTGTTGGGGTCTTTGCCCAACTTGCAGGAGACCAGGCTGAGGGCATACTCGTTCTGGAGAAACTGGTGGGCATGAAGCACTAGAAGGAGAGTGGAGAGGGGTGATGGCTGATGATCCCCCATGCACACGCAATCCTGCACCTGAGGCTCACAGCTCAGCTCCAAGCAGAGTATAGGCAGGGACAGCACGCTCGCCCCTGCTGTGCGCGTCTCCACACACTCACCCTCACCAGCCTATACTGACCTAAGGAGGTCCCACCCCTCCTTTCTTCTCCTCTGGGGGTGATCTATCACAGTGCCTACCAAATTTTGGAATATATCAGAACCCAGAACAGCCTAGCTTAGGGAGGACGTAGTTACGAAGCGAAAGAAAGAGCTCGTGCGCACCTTCGAAGGTGTGCTGGTCAATGATAAGGAGGTTGTGCACCTCCACCTCTTCCCCGAAGGAGGTCTCGTGCGGGGCTGTGCTGCTGGAGAACAGCTTGCTGGAGCTGACGCTGCTTGACAGGGCCTGGGAACAGAAGGCACACGCATCACCCTCGCGAAAGCAGGCCGAGCGCCAGGAACAGCAGGGAGGTGAAGACAGGGTCAGGAAGCAGAGACTGAGTCTGAATGAGGAAAACTCTGACGGCTGGCAGCCAAGTGCTGCCGGAAGAGCAGAGGGCTTCGGCGGACCAGAGAACGGGGATAAGGATCGAAATTCCATATGAAACTGACACAGCAGTCCAAAACACCACAAGTAAGAGTCACTAAAGATCATTAAAACAGTGATGCCACGTCAATCAAGCAAAGCTAACAAGGCACTCAGGACGCCTAGGAAAGTGAGAGGCTCCCCCTCTCCCAATGGGAACAGCACGGGAGCACGTCATACAAAAAGAAAACTATAAAGACCTTCTACTGCAGATTGGGGGAAAAGTCCTCTCCCAGGTGTCTGGGAGGGAGAAAGAAAGGCAGAAAACACAGGAGTAAGACAATCAGCTAATATCCCCATTGTGTGAGACTCTCGATTGTCCTTATCACTATCATTTGCAGATGAGAAGATTAAAATTTAGATTTGCCCAAGGTCACGCATTTAGCTATAAACCTTGACGCCAGTCCTGTCAGACTCCAAATCCCACTCTATGATGCTACACTGTCCCCAATTATGCACACCCTACAAAGTACCCAAACTGATGATGAGAGAAATGGAATTATCCCGAAAGCTACCGAGGAGCAAAATCACTGACTGCCACAAGTGCCCCAAATTGTTCTCCGTCCTCCAATGAGGGGGCCAAACCCAGCTCCTGCCGGCTTTCAGAAACAAAATTTTACTGGAACCCAGCCATGCCACCTGTTGTTCGTGCCTACTCTCCTAATGGCAGAGGTGAGTAGTGACTGAGACCATATGGCACGCAAAGCCGAGAATATTTACTCTGTGATCCTTTACAGAAAGTCTGTCCCTACTCTAACGCCATCTGTCTTTGCGCACTGGCCTCACCTGGGTGCTGGCACTGGGTCTCAGAGCAGTCGTGCCCCCACTTGTGTCCTGGACTTCAATACGGCTGGAGAGGACCCCGAAACACTGGGACACTTCCTGATAGCAGATCTTCCTGCAAAGCCAGCACAGAGCACAGTGACTCTCAGAAAAAGTCTGGGGACACTGCACCTATGCCCAGGTCACCAGCCCCTGCAGCTTCCCGACCCCTGCCCTCACCTGGGAGACTCGTAGAGGGGAACCGTGCGGATGTGCAGCTTCTGGATCTCGTCAATGGTGCCAATGGTGAGGGTGCTGTTATTGGCCAGTGCCAAGCTGGAAAGAAGGGTCTGGGTTTAGCGTGAGTAGACCCAAGGAAGCAAGGGTTCTAGGAGGTAACTCCGTCAGGGGAGGAAAAACAAGGCAGAATTACACTAGTTTACCCCAGGGCAGCTGTTCTCAACTTTTACGTTTAGGCTAAAAGCCACCTGGGAAGGCTTCAAAACTGTGACGCCTGGTGCCACCCAGAGGTTTTACTTAACTAGTCTGTGTGGGCCCAGTCTGAGAGTTAAGGGCTTCTGGTGTCATGCTAACGGGTAGCACTAGACTCGAGGACAGAGATTTTCAATCACAACTCTCAAACCATCCAGCATCGGCTGGATGGCTCCCCCGCCCCGGAATCTAACACGTCTACTGAGTCCCCAGGCAGTGCTGTGGCTGCCAGCAGGGGCCGCATTTCAAGAGCTCCTGCTCTGGGGGATGCAACATCATCACGCTAAATGGGGAGTTCAGTCATTTGAATCGCCTGAGAGGTTTTCTGAAAATACCGATACTAGGACCCAAAACCTCAGATCTGCTGAATCAGAGTATGAGGATTCAAAAATACCTGTACTTTAAAAAAGTTTCCCGGGCATTTTGATGGGCAGCCAGATTTGAGAACCTCTGCCTCACCCTCCCCGTCTCAGCTATGTGCCAACTGTGGCAATGGGGAAAGGCTGGGCGGAGGGCCAGGAAAACGCCGCGCTGCCCTCAGCCCCTGGCACTTGCTGAAGGCAGAAAAAGAGGCTCACCTGTCAGGGTAGCCATCGGAGTTAAGGGGACACATGTAGTTCACTTCCTTGAGATTGACATTGGAGAAGACCAATTTGTGGTTGCTGCTGTAGATGACAGTGGGGCGGTCAGAGCAAGCAAAGACGTTGGTGGTAGAAAGAGAACGGAAAGTCCTCAGCACCGTGGGCTGGGTACCCAGAGTCACCTTCTTGCGGTCGCTCAACAGGCCTACAGAAAGAATGCATCCAAAGAAAGAAGGAAAGTAAATAGGACAAACAGCTGGATTGTGAAGGCTCAAAAGCAGCACCTTCAGGCTAAGAACTCCACAATCCAATCCTCCTTATTTTTCAAAGAGCCCCTCACTCAAAAAGTGCTAGTCTCACCTGTCTCAATGTTGAGCCCAAAGTAGAAAAGTGCCCCATCCCCCAAGGCGCAGAGGAGGTAGTGGCTACTCTCAAAGGTGGTCATCAGGATGGAACGAGGAATGATCTCTGTGGGAAAAGGGTACATGAAGCTCTTATTCCGCATTCTGACTCTGATCCCGACCCAGATCCTTAAAAGACCCATACCTCCACCCAGCATCTCTTTGTGCAGTAGCTCAAAAGAGGGCAGCTTCAGGATCCGGGCTGAGATGTCTGTCCAGAGGCCGATGGCACAAAGAGGGGACAACCCATTGCTGTCCCCTAATGGGGTGATGTCCAAGCAGGCCACTTCATGTTCCATTTCTGTGTGGCTAAACACAGAGGAATATGGCAGAGGAAGGAAGTCAAGAGAGAAAGAAGTCCCAGAGAACAGCGGAGGGTAAAGGTGCAGACAGATAAGCACACACCTGATCTGTCGGAGCTCCTGAGGATGGATCTGCAGGTAGTAGAGGGCCCTTCCCACGGCTACCACCACCTGGCTGCTGTTGCAGGAAGCCACACTGATGTTCTTGCCCTGAGGCTCCTTCCATTCACTGACTAGAGCTTTGGGCTCTTGAGAGACCAACCTCACCGACGCTGAAGTGATCTAGAGGAAGAAAAGCACTGTCTGTGAGTACCTACGGGGACCTAGGCAGGGGAGGGGAAGTGCTCCCAGCTGCCCGAGGTGAGCCCGAGGAGTGAGCGGCAGAAGTCCTCTCCTGCTGTGTTTCTGGCTGAAGCCCTGACGAAGACTGGCTTTAGGCAGTTCACGGTCTGCATACCTACGACCAGGAAAAAAGAAGGCCTGCTTCACTCTGATTAAGGCCCGGACAACTCGCACCGCGTCCTACAGAGGGGAATCAGCAGCATGAGACCCTGTGACTTATCAGACCAACAGCTTTTCTCAACACCAAAATGAGACCTCTAAAATATCCCCATTCTTTTTTTACGCATATTATAACATGCCGACATTAATAACATACATACCAAGAGTAAAAGTGACACATTTGAAAACAGCACACATTATTAATTCCACGAGTATCCAAAAAATTCTTGCTCATAAAATTAACTTATTAGCCATTCGCATTGAACACACTATCATGGGCCACAGCGAAATGAGATTAAGGAGTCACGAGATATTGTGGGTGTCTGCTCATGAAACCATATTTTATGATGACTGCTGAAACTTTGTGAAATACACATTTATAGAAGGCAATAAAAAAAGAATTTAGAACAGAAAAGAACAAGCAGTTTTCCAGCAATCTTACTATTTCCATCATGCAGCTCGCTGTAAGACTTGAGACTTACCAAGGTCGTAACGCTGACCCCCTCTCAATACGGTGGTCAACATTCCTGCCACCTCATGGGCCACCCATCAGCCAAATCTTGACCCCTTTCAAAAACTAATACTCATAAGCATATGAATGGAAAGAAGACAGCTTTTAAGCCAGACGGACGGGAAGCCTGCTACATACTAATTTCATGACCTTGGGTAAGGGAGGTAAACTCTCAAGCTCAGAACCTCTAAGGTAACGGGAGCCCACCTTAGAAAGCCAGGCGAGAGTAAGTACCGCGTTCCTGGCACGCAGCAGGCACTAGTAACAGTTGTTACTATGTGTCTCTCTTGCTCCTGTCAGTGCAGCCGTAAACAGTAGCGTGTATTCACAGCAGCAAAAGTGTATTCCTTAAGAAGTGATACTAACGAATGACCCACCTTTATTTTTAGGGAACTGGAAAGACTTGAAAAAGATTATATTAAATATGTAATAATATGACACTTCTAACATTTTTCAATAACCAAGTTCTTGACTACGCACAAATCATTATTTAAGATCCTTTAGTAAACGCAACAAAAGTGTACTGACATGTTTTATAAATATATTTCATCACTGAAACAAAAAAAGCAGGTCAATGACATTGTTATGTGTCAGTTCATCTTACCTATCAAAACTGACTTCATATTTAAGGAGCAAAGCCCTTAGTAAGCTACTGCCTCACTAGAGACCTACCATTTAGCAAGACACTGCATGCTGGCCACAAGGAAGGCTGGTTAAGTGGATAAAAAGATGGAAACGGTTCAGTAACTCCCAGCCAGTCGAGTGCCATACCCTCCTCCACTGGCAAACACCAACTCTGGCCAGGACGGAGAAGAGCTCAAAAGGTGAGGGGGTGTGCGAACCACAGAGCAGCAGGGTCACTCCAAACATAAAAGGTTCACTGGGGGTGGGGGACTACTCAGAAATCAGGCTCGCAAGGATAACAAGTGCCGGAGGGCTAGCTGACCCCATACTGCAGACAGATTTAAAATAAGAATCCAAAGAGTGTTAGAGCTCTGGTTCGAATAAGTAGTATGGGAGAGTGCTGTCAACAGTCATTTCTGGATGGCAGTATTATGACTAGTTGTTTTTCTTCTTCATGTGTTTCTATATTTTTCCAATAAGTATGTATCAATATTATAATGAGAGGGAAAATGTGTGTCTCAGAAGACAGGGTATAATTAGTGCCAAAACAGTACCTGCCCAAAATATATATATTATAATCCCAGTCTATAAAAGAAAACATGAATAAACAACATATATACTTTGCAGAGAAAACAAAGCTAAAAGCAATTAACTCCAAAGCTAAGAGTTGTTAAATCATTATCACTGATTAGTGGGTTATCAAGTAATTTGTTTTTTTCTAACCCTTTAACACTATTTTTAGAGCCATAAAAATTAACTGTTTTAAAACCTGGTGGTGCTCTATACTACACTGTAGGTCAAATTCAAGGACATGGGGCCTGCACCCATCTCAGCTGTTACCTGGATAAGTTGCTGGTGAGCCACATTGCCACAGAAGAAAGTCTGCTGGTCATCCACAAAACCCATCAGTTCGGTCTCTTCCACCTCCTCCCCGTTCAACATGAGGACTCTGCAGCAGAAGAAGGCCTAGGTCAGCCAGCCCAGCTTCCCCCTGGCAACCCTCACGTGAGCACCCAGAGCTGGCACAGACTCATCTTACCTCGTCTGGCCCACAAAAGAGAGCACCAAAGTGTCATCAGTCTCCCGGTTAGGATCAGACCGCAGTGGCCACAGGCCTGGAACAAAGATCAAGGATTAAGACACATAGCACAGACCAACACATCCAAGGGCGGGCCAGCCTGACCCCATAGGAAGAGCAGGCGATTTGGAGTCAGTCCTGAGTTGAAAGACACACTGTGTTCCCTCCTGGTGTTAAGACTCTAAAGAAGTCGGATATTGTAAAAACTGTTTTGAGCCTGATACTTGAAAGTTTTTCATTTGATTTCAGGTAATCCATTTCCATGACTCAAAGTCAAATTTATTTTTAAAACACATAACAGAAATCTCACTCCTATACCTGTCCCTCCAACCTATCCCTCAAATAAGTCATCAAGAACAGTTTCTATTGTAGTTTGCCCTTCCTGTTAATTTTTTAAATTAAATTCATTGGGGTAACATTGGTTAATAATTCCATTTACTTTTATTTTATTTTTTTTAATTCTCAGCAGAAGACATGCTCATTGGCTTTAAAGAGAGGGGAAGGGAGGGAGGGAGAGAGGGAGAGAAACATCAGTGTAAGACAGAAACATCGATTGGCTGCACCCCCAACCAGGAACTGAACCAGCAACCCAGGCATTGCCCTGACCAGGAATCAAACCCAAGACCTTTCAGTTTATGGGACAATGCTGCGGCCAGGGCTTCAATTTATTTTTTTAACTTAAGGAAACAGGTAAACACTGTATTACAAGCAAATACAAAGATGAAATAGCCTATTGCACGCAGTTTTGCACCTTGCTTCATCACTTAATACATGCCTGAGCCCTGATCAGAACAGAACAGTTCCTTGTTTCTGACATTTGCACGGTATTTAATGGTATGGCTGTACTAGTTTATTAGTAAGTCCACTTCTTGAACACTTTCTGAGTAGATTTTACAACAACACACAATGCCACAAGGACTAATCTTACACTTCTGTCATTTTCCACCTCTGAAGGTCTGTGGGGTGTATGCCCGGAACTGGGGTTCACGGGTAAATCACTAAGCGCTACAGCGGTTTCAGTAGGTATTGCCAATGAGCATGCCCACTTCCTCACAGCCTCACCACTGTAACGTGTGGCCAGACCTTTGGATTTTGGTCATCTGGTAAAGAATGATACTACTATTTTGTTTTGTTTTGCATTTCTCTTAAGACAAAGTGAAACCTTCCACGTCCATTTATGTCCTTTGCCAAATTGGGAACAAAATTTGGTGATCTTTCTAGAAATTTGTTTAGAGTTAGGGAGATTAGGTCTTTGGCTAGAAGATGACATGTTTTAACTAGTTTGCCATTTCTTCTACCTTTACAGTGTTTTGTTTTTTTGCCATGCAGAAGTGTTCTATTTTTACGTTGTTAAAGTTACCAACCTTTCTTTTTGGCTTCTGTACTTTGAGTCATAGTTTAAAAGACCTTCCCATTCAAAATTTAGAAAGGAATTCACCAACTTTTTCTTGTAGCTTTTGCACGGCTTCCTGTTTTACATTAAGTCTTTACTCCATTTAGATTCTAGCAGGGAATAAACATTATGCAGTATGGGTCCTGCCTTATCTTTTCCCAAATAACTGTTCTCCCAATACCATTAAAAAGAATTACCTTTATCTCACTGAGCTGAGACCCTGTCACTATTGTACACTAAATTCCCACATATAACTGTCTCATTTCTGGACTTTGGAGTCTGCCCGTGAGACTATCTGTGAACCAAAGCCACACTTTAGTCACTAGGGTTTAATAGTGTGTTTTAACATCTGGTAAGAGTGGCCTGTCTCACAGCTCTTAAGTTTTCCTGGCTTTTCTTGTTTCTTTTTTAAATTTGGACTTGGACTTGTCTAGGTCAAGGAAAATAATCTATTGATGTTTTTATTGAGATATATTATATATAAAGGTCAAAGAACAGTTTTATAACGATTTATAAGAACTTGGTATGCCTTTTGCATTTGATCTATACTTTTAATCCTTCAAGAGAACTTTAAAGGTTTTCCATGTATAGATTTTGCACATTTATTAAAATTATTCCTTGGTATTTTATCTTTTTACTGCTATCACAAATTGCCTCTTTCCCTCTACTATACCCTCTAATTGTGTTAACTGAATTGATTTCAGTATATTAATTTTATATTCTGCGAACTTAATGAATTTTTATTGTCTATAGTTTTTTAGTTGATTCTCTTGGACTTTGTAGTTATGACTTCTTCCTTGCTAATTCACAAACCTCTGCTTCTTTTCTGTTCCCATCCTCCAGTTTTTTATATTCTGAATTACTTTATTTTAGATGTATCTCCTATATGCAACTTTACACTGGTTTTGCCTTATGACTCAGTCTGATCATCTTTTTCTTGTAATAGGCAAGTTTAGCCCATTTACATTTACTGATTGGGTATCAGGTACCTGATCTGAGATACAGATACTCATACATGCTTGGTATCAGTGTTATCATATTATTCTAAGTTACGTTTACTGTTTATATACTGTAAAAGTTTTTCATTACATAGTCTTTCTTTGATCTTTTTTATTATATTAGTTCTCCTGGAATTGAGAAAGATTTGTATTTTTGTTCTAGAAATTACTTATACCTTTCTATGATAGACTCAGTCCCCATTTTTTTTAAGGATTCTATCGGTTCCCTATTAACGACATTAAATTTAACTCGCAATCTTTTCCTCCTCATTCCTCTATTTCATTATTTAATTTTGGTAAACAGTATTCTCTTTTTAAATTAACTTTTATAAGTACGTTTAAGCTTCTAACACTTCGTTGTTATTGTGAGTTTCTTTACTCTTCATTTGATCTGCTTTCCTCTAGCTCCCACCCAAGTGCCTTCACAACATGTAACAAGGTCAAACGCCAAGGTCATGCAAATAAGATCTGCACCCTATGTCCACCAAAAAGCTACCTTTGATGCCCGGTAAGTCAATGCTGGCATGCTCATGGATTCCAATTCCATTCCGGATGATCCGCAAGGAACCTTCCTTGAAAGCCCCAGAGCAAGTGACCAGCTGCAAGGAGAGAAAAGGTTTCTAAATAACCCCCTCCAGACCCTGGTGCCATCATACTGATGCCCAGAAAGTAAACCAGTGGTACCTAAATCTGAGGGCCCTTACTGTGGAGCTAGGTTTGAGAATACAGGCTTAGCAGAGGCGGGCCTCAAATAAACCGAGCAGACAGGCTGGCCAAGTCCAAACAGCTCCCACTTCTAGCAGGCTTGCTTCCGCCCTTGGAATCCAGTTTACTAGAAAGACTATAGGACTTGGAGTCAGACCCATCTGCCACTTAGTAGTTATGTGACCTTAGACAAGTTACTTAATCTTTCTCAGCCCTAAGTTCCCCCACTTCTGAAATGGCCAAGAATCCCCGTCTATCCGGGCGGCCGTGCGATTACAGATAATGTGTATACAGTGCCTGGCAGACCAAGACAGGCGCTCAGTAAGTGGCAGTTATCCTTCTGCCACTGGGATGAGTGAGGGAGGCTCTTAAAAGTGATCTTCAGTGCACACCCCATTCTACACAGGCCAACCTAGGACGACAGTCTGAGTGGGCACACCAACTGCCCATTTCCAGGATGCACCCCTTACCTGTCCTTGCCCCTGCCTCTCCAGGTCCACCACACACATGTCCACAATGGGTCCTAAATTTGTAAAGGTTTCCATTGCCACTACATAGGAGCCCTGTTCATTGCTGTCAACATTGAGCTAAAAAGAAAAAAACAATGTTAGTCCTGCAACGCTCCTAAGAGACCCATCCCAAAAGAGATGGTCTTTATCCAAAAGAAACTCTCAGTCCTACTAGATCTGCCCTCCTTGTGTTCCACTGGAGGTTTCCAGAAAGGACCGCTGACTAAGGAACATGGTTGTGCCACAGGTGACCCACTAACCAGCCAGTGATTTCTAATGAAGCAGTTTGGAAATTAATTTAAAGTGCTGGCATGCACTTTTCGGTACAGGTCCAGAGTTTTCATATTTTAGAGGGGATCCAATTCATTAAACTATGACCTTCTGAAGTCAGGAGCTGGGTCTTGTTCATCCCTGTCCTTGCATGGCACATTTGCTGAATGAACCTTCAGGACAAAGAGCTCGTCAGGGTAGGATGTTAAATCAACCAACCAGAAAGCTGAATGGCAGAGATATGAATGAACTGCAGAAATTCTGAGAGGTACTAAACACAAAAGAAACCCGGTGAAGCAGCAGTGAAGCCAGTGAAAAAGAAGCCAGAAAGAAGAAAATGTCTCCTTACCTTCACTAGCTGGGAGTCACCGAGGCGAGACCCGACAAAGACAACACCGTTATCAAGGTATGTCAAGCATTCCGCGATAGAGGTCTAGGGGCAAGTCAACAGCGTGAAAGGCATCAGAAGGGACTCCCTATGGGATCCAGACGCCACCCAACCCACCTCTCAGACCTGGACTGAGAAAATGCACAACTGCAGCTATCATGCCCGAAACAATTCTCCATTTCAAATCCCAGGTACACCATAAGGAAGTTCCTAAATCTCTGAAGTCTGTGACTCTCCCTTTATCACATCCTTACAGTCAGGAAAACCTATTAATTTATCTCGAAGGTGCCTACTCCACACGATCACTTTAATCCCAACAGCTTTAGTCTCCTCAAAACAATTAGAAACCTCTAAATTTCACTGCATAATTCTTGGACTTTTTTTGGAACCTCCTCCCAGAAATGAGTATCAGCATTAATCTTTAATTCTTTTTGTTTCCTTTTTGTTTCTTTCTTTTTAAAATGCTTGAGATAGTGCCTGGCTGCCTGTGAGATTCCTCAACATCTAATTCATTCAAAAACAAACTTCCACAGCAGGAACGACCATTTAATGGTCAGATAATGTTGCCAGATAATGTAACTGCCAGTTGTAGCGTGGGATGACACACGTGGGGCCACTGGGCCCCTAGGAGAACATAGCAGAGTAGCAGTACCTCTCCGAGGAGCTCCACACGGAGATCCTTGAGGGTGACAGTGCCATCCATCTGTTCCTCCTTCTCCAAAAGCAGCATGAAGAGCCGTCCCTCCATGTCTCCCAGGAGATAACGGGAACCATTGGGGTCCACACGATTGTGACACACAATCGTGCTTTGCTGCCAAGAGGGAGGACACAGTCATTAGAGATTAAGTGTCTTCCACAACCAGAGAGCAAACCACTCTCTTTACCAAACTCAGCCATTGCATGAGCAAGAAATCCACTCAGCTAACATTACACGTGTGACTGAAAATGGGGGTCTTTTTATTTAAGACAGCTTTCTGAGTTCACTATACCTAAAATGTTTACTCACATATCATCTCACTGGGAAGCAGGAATATAAAGAACAGAAAGGAGCTCTGATTATCCGCCAGACTATAAATGCTACCGCAGACTCTGTTCCTTATCCCCAAGGCTTAATGTTTTGTGACTTGAAACTTTAAGGCTTAAAATTTTTATAACTAATTTTTTTTTTAGATTTTATTTATTTATTTTTAGACAGAGAGGAAGGGGGGGGAGAAGCATCAACATGTGGTTGCCTCTCGTGTGCCCCCTACTGGAGACCTGGCCCGCAAGCCAGGCCTGTGCCCTGACTGGGGAATGGAACCGGCGACCCTTTGCTCCTCAGTCTGGCGCTCAATCCACTGAGCCACACCAGCCGTAGCAATTTTTTAAAGTCTATAATTTATCACTATAGTACTTTACATGAAGTGAGCCCTGAAAACATTCAAAAGAATTTACAAAATTTATCCCATCTTGAAGTTGTCCCAGTCGATGGAAAGGGTTAGCCCATTCTATTATTTCTTTCTTAGAGAACAAGCAAGCTCTTTTTGAGCAAAACCAGGCCAATCTCTCCTCACGTTCCCAATGACAACACAGTATCTTGTACACTTAGCAAACAGCACGACCAACATCTGTGAATCTCCTCTCGACAAATGGGGAGGAAGAGAGTAGCAGGATAAAAACAAGGAGGAAAAGGAAAAAAGGGTAGAAAGAAAGAAAGTGAAGGAAAGGTGCTCACCTTGATGATAGGAGGTGCAATTGCCAGGTATTTGTCACCGTTGTGGTAGGTGATTGATTCCTGCCCAATGATGATGGCACCTCCAAAAGGCTCCGGGACTGCGGGAGGAAGGGCGGTGTTAGAGGGCTCCGCCTCCGGGCCTCCCAGGAGCTGGGGCAGCAGGGGCACTGACCCAGGCATGCGAGGACAGACTTGAAGACAGTCGTCATTTTTAAAGACACATCAGCCCATGGAACATGGTGGCCTTCTTCTGAGGTCCCCGTCTTAGAAATTTCAGGCTGGCATTATCTAACCCTGGTGATGTTTTACTGCCACTCTTGGTTTTTCTGAGCTCCTAGGGTACAGCCTTCTCAGTGTTCTTCCACATGCCTTCTTCCCATTTTTCCCTCCTATACTTCAGATCCTTCCAAACTAAAAGCTTTTATTTTTCTCCTTATTCTTTAGCTTAATCTCCCCCCATTATGACGGCCACCATTTAACAGAGCCGATTTGCACTAAGAGCTATAAAATTTCTCTACTAGCTGCGACACACAACGCAGCGCTGGGACAAGAGTGCAGGTAAGGAGCAAACAGGTCTGGAACGCAGCCCAGGTTTTGTCACACAGGTACAGCATGGCAAAGTCCCTTGGGCCCTGTCTCCTCATCTATAAAATAAAGGAGTGAGATGAGATAAGCTCTATTGGTTCCTTTCAGTTTTTTAAATGTTATGCTCAACGATAAAATAAGAAAAGTAATTCCCATATGCCACTCTGCAAATCAGTTTGTTTTATGGTTAACCCCAAATAAAGAAAAACTATACTTTCAGTGGGAAAGTAAAAAACAAGACAATCCCAAAGACAGGAATGGAAAAAGCAAAGAAAGCACATTTAGAGAAGCAGCACAGGGAGTGTGAAACAGAGCATATGCTTAATGGCACTTGAGCCCTGAAAGGAAGGGGCAAAGCAGGTGAAGAAGGAAGAAAAACAGGGAACTGGCCAAGACCTGAGGCTGAGGCAAATTTCCTGAAACCCCCAACCAACCTGCAATCACCATAGAAGCTTCAGCTTCTACGTTTTCCTGTTTCCAAGGGCCCTTATTGAATTCCTTCTCTCGGAGAGACACCTCGTAGGTTTTTACATGACGCCCCTGAGGGTCCTAGGTGGGAAAAGATGGAATGATTAGCCTTTTGGGAAGGAGAGGGGCCCTGGAAGTGACAGGTGCCCACCACGCAGTATCTGACAACCCTGTCGTGCAGGTCTTCCTGTCCTGCGACTGTGCCTGTCCGGGTAGACTATCACAGAAGTCTACTGTTACCAACAATTCAACCAACCAATAAAGGTTTAAGAATTAAAAAAAGGAAACTGTCACACTGTACTAACCACTGTAAGATACAAAGTATATATGCAAATTTGTGTGTGCCCGCATGCACATGTGCGTGTGTATATAAAAAGTATATAATTGTATATTCCTTGGCCTCAAGAAACTTACAAAATAGGTAAAGAGAAAAAAGACACTGAGGAGCTACATACATCTAAATTTTTAAAAATCTGTATCACAAATTCTTAAAAGCAGTCTGATGAGACAGTAGGGAGAAGACAACATACTGCTCCTCTAAAGTTAGTCAAAACCTCCAGTCCTGCCATTGTCAGCACCGCCCTCCCCTCCTTTCTCTGTGTCATGACTCACTTTGCCCTGGAGCTGTCATCTTTCTGACAACAGAGCAGGGTCGGCGAGAAGGCTACATTCTGGGAGGAAGGATGGCCTCCCCGAAGGCCAGGCCAGGGTCTAAGAAGTTATGAAAGGAATCCAGTGATGTTTTTCAGTGTTTTTCAGGGACCACACCTTAATCACTGTTACAGTTCCTGAAACTATTTGCCTAACTACCTTTCACATGGAAAATATTAGTCAAATTGAATTTCTGACACAAAAACAGATGAAGTAATTTTTAGTTGATGAAAAGATATTCCCATCAATAATGGGGCAACTCTCAACTTCACAAAGAGTTCGGATGTGGGCCCCTTGAAACACACAGAAACAAAAAGGTTGTTCACAGTGGCAGCCCTGAGGCTGCACAGAGGCAGGGTCACAACAACCAACATCAATGTTTTGATGACTTGATATTTACAAAACTAAAGAAGGGAGAGAAATTCTCAGTTTTTAGTTCAGCTCTGCTCCTTAAAGGACTGTAAAAATGATTTTTTTTTAAATGTCCAAAACAGTTTCAACCTTATTCAACTGAACTTTTTTTCCAACCAGCCCCAGAACCGTTACACTTCTAGTGACACTAAGAAATCCACAAGGAGTTATACATCAGTGTATTTCCAATACTTAACACAGCTATCAGTGTTTTCATACCCACACAGATTACATGGACTTGGACTGTCTCCTGCTGTCATTCATTCAGCAACATGCTAGTGAAATAACCTCATGCTGTATGGCCCTTTGTTAAAAGGCTAAGATTTTACCAAGACACAGGCACGCCAGTCGAGTGCTCTGCAGCCCCTCCCCGCCCCGCAACAGATCTGGCCCAGAGAACAGCTGCCCACAATCAGCTCTGCTAAAGTTTTAAGCACAGACTAAAATAGAAGTCAAGAGCCAGCAAGTCACCAGAAAGTGAATGCTAAATAAAATGCCAGCCTCTTCTTAGAAGACATATATAAATGCGTCACCAAGACATTTTCCTCTTTGCTTGTAAAGGCAACTTTCAGATCATTTCTCTACAGCTAAATTTTAATAATCCCTTAACATGCCTGTAAGAGACTACGAAAAAGTATGAATTGGGTCACCCTATAAAATCTCCAAGGCCCATAACCAGGGTGTAATCTCAGGACCAAAACCTGCCATGAGCCTCAGAGAGCTTCCCGCCTCCCCAGTAAGTGCTACTACCCTCAAGATGCAACCCAAACCTGACCACGTTAACGCTACTGTTCAAAACATTTCAGGACAAATGCATTAAACACTTTCGCCTACCCTACTAGTAGCAAAAATGAACTCCTACTATGCCAAACCACACGGCTTCTCCCTCTCTCCTCCCAATCCAGTACCTGGTAGACAAAACAGATGGTAGGTGCTTGGCAACCATAGAGGAACTTGACATCGATGACATGCAACTCCTCCAGGCGGATGTTAAAGGCCTTGAGCTCTTTATTGTCCCGGTCCAGCGGGATGACCTTAAAAAGGCCGTCATAGAGACGCAGGCCGATCATCCGGCACTCTGGGTCAATGATGCCAATAATGCCGGTCTCTGAGGGGCGGCCAATTCGGTCCTGAGAAGTAACACTGCGGTTAGGGAAGAACCTCAACACCCAGAGCGACAGAGGACACCAGGTGCCGCCTTCCCAGGATGATTTTAGGAGCAGGAGCAAAACCAGTGACAACTACGCAACATGCCAGGAAGACCAAATGTTGGTGCGTGTCTTCCCATAAAACACTGAACTCTGTGAATTGTTAGCCCTGTCCCTTGGACTCTGAGTAAACTACAGAAGTCCTTTCTTCATAATGGCTCAAACCCTTAGTGTTTCCTCCTTGCTTCTGCCCCCAGTACATCAATTTTCTTCATCAAATCATGACAGCCCTGCTTGGAAAACTCTCATCCGCCTGGAGCAGCCACCTCACCTGGACATTGCCATGCGCTCGTGTTATGATGTCGATGCTCTCACCACTCTGCTTATACTCCAGGATGCAGGCGTTGTACTTAGCTGTCAGGATAAACAGTAGGTCCTTGCTCTCCCCCTGGAAACCAACATTATGCTATCAAAAAAAAGGCTCTTTTTAAAACAGGAGTTCCTGTCCAGCCTTTACGCATCATTCTGGAAGCATGCTAATTTCTTTAAGAACTTTTTTTCTCCTTGCAGAGAAAATCCACAGTAAGTATATAACAGTCATAAATGCGCACACACACACTCCAAGGGTGTGTGCAAAAGGCTAGAACTGAAACTGGTCCTCACTTTCATGATTCCCCATCTCTCTGCTCTACATACAATATCTTCATCTATTCCCAAATGAAGCTAATCTCAATCATTCCATTCAAATTCTGAGAGGTAAATGTAATGACTCCTCTAGTCTTTTCCAAGTATTTGGAGAAAGAGGAAAAATTTGAATAACAATGATGCTAAAATGGATCCACAAAGTCTTACTTATTAACAGGAACCTCAAAATGTATTCTGTGCTAAGGAACTGTAACTAAAATTTTGAACCCACTGCTTTGTCAGATTCGGTGAAGATATGATGAAGCAATGGGGTGGCTAGTTGAATGAGCTGAAATAATAATAACGAGGATGACGATAACTGTGAACATAGTGAATGCTGGCCCTGTGTTATTAAATTATTTAATCTTCACAAGGAAGTGGATATTGTTATCCCCATTTTGCAGACAGGGAAATAAGGCTCTGAAAGGTTAAGTGACGCCCAAGGCCAGAATTACTAAGGAATGCAACCAGGGCCGCGCTGCTCCAGGGCCAATGCTCTCAGTCACCGCTCCGGCCCGCGGTGAGCTGACCCACAGTTCAAACTGCGTTTATTTCCCCTTTTTAAAGAAATCAACTTGATCAATTTTTCCCACTTCTAGGAAGTTTGTTCAAGGAGAATATAAAGTCTGCCATTCAAAAGGAGTAGTTTCTCTCCTAAGCCTGACTCCACCTATCCCAGGCAATGATCTAAAAATAAATAAACAAGCCAACCCCAGAGCACTTACCTTGGGCCTGAAGAGCTCCATGACAGCGATCTTCCCGTACATGCCCACCTCTTTAACGGGCCGGAGCCCCTCGGCAGTGACCACGTAGATCTCTAATCTCGTGTTTTTGGCAATCAGCAAGTTCAAGTCTTCAGCTGAAGTAAAGTGTCCTGAAAGAACAGATACTCTAACTTTTGAAGCCAGAATCGTTTCTAAATAATCTAGAATTCTCAATTCATATATTTCTCCAGCTCCCTCCACTCACTCCCTTCTCACCAAATCCAGCACCTCAAAGAGTCTCCCTTCAAACATTCATGAAAACTACTTCTCTAATCAGATTAAGAAAACTGGCCCGGGCTTAAAAGCAGCATGTCCTTCAACTTATCAGGCCTGTGAAAACACTTCAGATGGCTCTGCACCTTCAAAGTTTCCTTTTCCTTTTGCAAGTGTCCACTTATCCTCTAATTAAGGAGTGCTGAGAAAGTGTTTCTCTCTATTCAAGTCCTTATCTATATTTTCACAAACTCTATACCACACAGACCAGGCTGAATGAAGAAAATCCTCCGAGCTTTATAACGAAACATCGCTTTGTCCAGACCTCTTGCCTTCCCAGAAGTCTACCAATGCCATCGCGTCCACACTCTTTCACCACTTCGAACTAACAACTGTTTTGTTTTGGAATCACAACTAGTATACACGGAAACACGCAAGTTTGAGGTCATCCTAATTTGGCTGAAAACCTGGTTCAGGATGATTATTCCGGGATTCCAGACATCTGTCTCCTAAACAATCTTTCCACAGTCAACAAGGCAAGACCAGCACTAGGTAGGGCCGTCCTAGCCTTCCTTTCCAGCAGCTCCCTGGTGTAAACAACAGCCCCAGGCACCGAGGACTCCAGTCCGGGCATTCCTCACATCCCTCCACCCCCCCAGGGTCTCCCACAACAAAAATCTGACCCCAAAATCACCACCACCCCTTCCCCCGACCACACGAGGCCAATCTGGAGGCCCAAGCACCAGCGCACAACCAACTCACACGTAGCTCTCCGTCCCAGTGGGTCCGTCCCTGTCCTCGAGGCCAAGTGACCTCCCAGGACTTAACGGGACCCGCGAACGCAGCTTTTAAGACCCAAAAGGCGCAGGTGGAGGCAGCTTCTTTGAAGTCGTAGGCTACGAGCGGTTCCTCGGCCTCCGGAGCCTTCCATTCTCCGGGCCAGGGCTCGCCTGGCTGCCCCGAGGGCCGCCAGCCTCCCTAGGCCTCGGGATCCCCCCCAGATCCCTCCCTCGCCGGGGTCTCCGGCCCGGGCAGCCTCACCGGTCACGCAGCCATTCACGGCGGTGGGCTTCTGTGCCGTTACCACGTAGTTGTACGACATGTCGAGGGCTGGGGCGGCCTGTAGAGACTCGAGAGCAACGACAGAGAGATGGACACCAGCGAAGACACAGGGAGCCCTGCCCGCGCGGAGAACTCCACGGCCGCTGCCTCCGCCCCGCAGACACGTTGCAGGCCAGAGCGGCCGGGGCGCGGAGCATCACGGGACGGCCTCACCTGGCCTCTTGGAGGACTCACGGCTCCCTAGGCGGCCAACCAAAGGAGGCCCCGCCCCCGGAGGCCCCGCCCGGGCGCTTACAGCCCGAGCCCCGAGTACCCGGATGAGGACACTCGTTGTGGGTCCCTGTGAAGCGGGGGCGTCATCGGAGTTGGTGATGGGGAAGTGAGTGGTCAGGCGAGTTCCGCCGACGCCCGCCGAAGCCCGCAGAGCTGACCCGCCGACCTCAGTGCCTGTCCGCGACCCTCACCCAAACCCAGGCCCCGCCTTATCCCACTCCATTGCTCCCGAGCTTTCGGAGGCATTCATTCTTTTGGAACCAGAAGAGCTGCAGAGTCCTGGAGAAGGAAGGGAGGTGACAGCAATTTGTGCCCCTCCCAGACTAGAAGCAAGGTCCGTTCCTCCCCCGGGTTTGCCCCCCGCCCCCCCAACCCAGTGCCTCCAAACCCCGCCGGCACTCTCACCTGACCCTAGAATGGCCTGTCACCCTGCCTTACCTGGCGAGTGGGGGGAACACCAGGAGGCTCACCTATCCCCTTTGAACTGTTTTATTCAGACTTTGAAGGACCCACCAGACCACTTCGCAGCATTATTAGTGCCCCTATTGCTGTACAAATTCTGACCTCAAATACAAAACGAGAATTTCCCCAGTGAGAACCTTAATGACCCAGGAAAGCACTTAGCTCTGCAACTTCCAGGCCAGGCCATATCACACACGCGCAGCCTGGAGGAGGAGAACCACGTGGCCTGGGGCACCTGCAGAATGCCACAGAGGATACAACCCCCATTTTACAGATGAGGAAACTGAGGCTCGCGGGAAGTAGTTTACCTAAGATCCCCCAGTAAGTCAGAAGCAGAGCTAGGTGCACAGCCAGGTTTGGATTCTTTGCACTGCAGACTCATACAGTGAGCACAAGACCTTGAATGACCCCCAAGACACCTCTGAACCAGGCTGAACTGAGGGGAGCTAAAACGTCTTCAGGGCTTACACGTGTTGTTTCCCACACCAGCGACTCTGCCTCATTTTCGAGGCATTGGATTATCTGTAGAAAGAACACAGGCTTTGTGGAAAGAAGAGACATGGAATTAAGTCCTGGCTCTTACTAGTATGACCTTGAACAAGTAGCTAGAGCTCTCTGAGTCGGTTTCCCAGAAATAAAATGTGCTCACAGGCCCAGTTGCCTTCAAGCGTGTGAAGAGCTTTGTACACTTATTCAGTGCATATGATGCTCACATAAGAGATGAAGTTACCCTTTGTGTCACTTTGCCCCTTGGAGATGTGGGTGTTGCTCTGGGGCATAAAGGCAGCCCTGTGCCCAACGTGGATAGATCTGTCTCCTGCAGCCAAGTGCAGGTGTGAACCTTGGTCAGCCCCACGCTCTTGTCCATCCCCAGCCCATGTTCTGGAATTTAGACTTGGATCAAAGTCTGGGGCAGTTCCCTGATTACTAGGGCCCTGGAAGCATGATCGCGCCAGTAGGCTGCGAGAGCCTTTAGCAGCACGCATTCGTACCCTCTCCCACAGGCGCTGCTGCTCCCCTCACCACGCCCAGACCCAGGGAGAACCCACAGGATCGTGCATCCTCTGGCAGCTCGGTGCAAAGGTGTGAACTCAGCTTGCTTGCTTCAGAGCCACCCCACCATGGTGAGTCTCATGAGGACCAAGGCTGGGGAAGGACCCTGTGGGCTTGGAGCAGTGGGGGTTGTGGAGGGCATGCCAGCCCTGGGCATGCTGGAAGCTTCTTACACTCTGACCAAGAGATGCTTTCCAAGGTCCAGAGAGGTTACGAGAGAGGGTCCCTCTCAGGGCCTGGTCCCTGCTTCCCTCCATTTCCCCGCCAGTCCCAGCCATGCCTGGAGCGGCAGCCTCTGAGTCCCTCCAAGGTCCATCTGCCCCTGGGCTGGATCCTGTCTTTAGAGTAAAGCATTACCAGTTACCTACTCCATAATAGACGCTGTACTGGTCGATCGCAGAAGGAGCCATGAAGAGGGACCTGGTGCCTGTTCCAGGGCCTGGGCACGTGTGGGCTGGTCCCGTAGGGAGAAACTACGCCTTGGGAAGCTCAGCATTGCTCTGTGCCCACTGTGGAGCTGATGTGAACTAGGTTCAAACTTCAGCCTGCCACTGACTGGCTGTGTGACCTTTTACAGAGACTTGCCCTCACCAAGCCTCTTTCTCCTTGCACTATGCGCCAGATTAAGACCTGCTTCCAAGTGGCTGGGAGACGTTTATCAGACCAGAGCCCTGGGACCCTGCACCGTGTCTAATCAACTTCCTTTCCTTTTCTCTTCCCTGGGACCACTGGGAACCAGGGATGGCCCTGGTCCCAAGCCCTCCTCTGACTCCGGTATGGGAATGGTTGCAAATTCCAGGCAGGACAGGCTGTCTGTGATGGCAAGGGGTCACCTCCTCGGAGGGTGTTGGCGCTGGGGGCTGGGCCTGGAGTTGAAACCAGTCACAACCTCATTGCCTACCCAGTCCCTGGCAGGCTCTGAGAGCTACGAGCCCAAACCCTTCCTAGGGCAAGACCTCTGCCACTCCCAGTCTCCATACAGCCGCTGAGGAAAGCTGCATGATAAGGCCCAAATGCTGCATTGGAGCTGGGCAGACCTGGACACTCACTGGCTGTGTGACCTAGGGCAAAGCCACTTAATTGTACCTCAGTGTCCTCACCAGGCTGATCTTTCCGCCACAGGGCTGGCGGGAGCATTAAATGAGACCTGTCCAAAAGCACTCAGAAGCAGCTTGGCTCTCAGTCACTGACTGCTTGGGGATGGGGCCGATCGTATTATCCTGCTCCCTCCCAGTTGACCTGGTTTTGTCTCCTTGCTTGGAGCAGGTGGCTTGGCTCTGGCCCCTGCCAGACCCAGGGAAGATCAGAGTTTACACAAAAGAACCTGCTGCCCACAGGCTTGAGGAAGGTGCCTCCGGAAGTGCACCTTGCCAAGACCTGGCTCAGCTGCAGGCTGCCCCCACAGCCACCAGGTGGCGCCGGGAGGCTGGCCTTCTGAGTCCCTCTGGGGCCCCGGTCTCTCTCTCTCAATGGACAAAAGCAGGAGCTGCATGGAGTCTGCACATCTCCTTCAGCTAGGAAACAGCTCCCTTTTATTCAGTTTTTACTATTTGACAGGTATATACTCTATTAAATCCCCATTTTGAAGAGGAAGACTTGAAGCTCAGAGCGGTGAGGCGTCTTCAATGAGCTCTCATAGCTGATGGAGGCAGATGGGATTTGAGCCCAGGTGCCCATGCCTGCAGAACCCAGATCTTTAACTGCTCTAAGCCTCATGCCACCCACTTCTTCCTGCGCCCCACGGCGGCTCAGCGCTAGCTCCCAGGCCAGCCTGCCCGTGACCCTCCTGAGGCTCTGGGTGACCAGATTCCTTCGTCTGCTTCTGAGGCCCCACCTACCCCTCCCTGATGGCCACTGGTAGCTCAGGTCACTCTGTCTTGCTTCCTGGCCTGGCTGCCATACTATTTCACACCTCCAGACTTTGGCATAAACTCACCCTCTACCTGGAATATCCCTTTTCCCTATGTGCCCTTCGCTGCCTCTTACCCACCTAACTCCTGCTTACCCTTCACAGAGATTTCCAGGGCTCACTAAGGAGGCCGAGGTCCCTCCTCTGTGCCCTGTGGCACGTGTGCATTTCTCTTGTGTTGCACTTGCCACAGCACGTGGGAATTATCTCTTTGTGTTTTCCATCGAGGACAGGGCCAGCATTCTCTTATGCCCTTACACACAGTGCCTAGCCCTGGGCCTGGCACTCCAAGAGGCTCAGGTAGCATTGTTTGCCCTCGTTAAAGGTCCACTTGGGACAACAGATGAGTATGGGGCCTGTGTGGTCCCTCCCCCAGGCAGAGGAACCTCGGCCTAGGGCCTCTCCTTTGACAGAAAAGAACTGCCGGGTCCCAGTTTTATTAAATTTTTTATACTCAGTATTCCAGTCCTCCATTTTCTTTGTATTGAAGCCATTCTTCAGGATAAATTTAAGCCATAGTCCAAAACATTTTATAAACTAGGCAAAGGATGAAAAGGTACAAATTAAGAAGAGAACTCATAGACATATCCACCTGATAAAATGACACTCAACTCTGCGTGTTCCTGGAGTTCCTGAGCGGGTGTGGAAGAGGGGTCTTGGCCATAGCAATGTGACTGGGTAGGGTGGGGGTCAGACCACACCTGAAACCTCCTCCTCGCTCCTCTCCGCTAGACCTCCAAGAAGCTGGTGAACTCGGTGGCAGGCTGTGCTGACGATGCCCTTGCTGGCCTGGTGGCCTGTAACCCCAACCTGCAGCTCCTGCAGGGCCACCGTGTGGCCCTCCGTTCTGACCTGGACAGCCTCAAGGGCCGCGTGGCACTGCTGTCAGGTGGGGGCTCCGGGCACGAGCCTGCCCATGCTGGTGAGTACCCCAGGCCGGAGGCAGGGGTAGATGGCAGCTCCGGGGAGATCATCAGTGCTGCTAGGAGGTCCGGAGCCCAGCCAGTCAGGAGTGGGGTCCTGGTTCCTGCTCTCCCACTCTGGGCTGTGATTTCGGGCCAGTTGTGTCCTGTCTCTGGGCCTTAGTGTCTATAGCTCATAAAAATAAGAGGTTGGGCCACATGATCTCTCACGCCCTTCCGGCTGTGACCGTCAGAGATTCCGTGAACCCTCCTGGCCTTCCTCCTCCCTGTGCTGACCCGCCACCTCCTCCATGTGCCTCTCTGACTCTTCCAGCCTAGAGCAAGATCTCTCTCCTGAATCCCCACCCTGCTTTTTCACGTACAACGCAGAGTCCTGGATTGTTTCCCAATCAGTGCCAGGCATGGGAGCTCTCCTTCCGAGCTCCCGGGGACTAGGACCAGGCTTTGTATCCTCTGTGCCTTTCCTGTCTCCCTTTGGCAAACCCTTCCGTCCCTTCAGCACACGTTAATGAGCACCCACTATGTGCCTGGACTGTTCTGGGTATGAGGGATGCAACAGTGAACCAGACAGTCGAGGTGCCCGTTCTCATGGAGCTTCTGCTCTCCTGTGGGGAGACAGACAGTAACCAGGTAAACACGTAAGTGAAAGAGATCACTGCGGAGTGTGAGGGTGAGGCCGTGAAGATGAGAGCAGGGAAAGGAACAGAGAGCAATGGAGTTGGGTGGCTAACCCCTGAGTAAAGATCTGTGGGAAGCAGCCCAGGTGCATGCCTAGCGTCGAGCGCACAGTGGGACCCACCACACCATGAAGCTCAGGAGTGTGGGAAGGCCCAGGTCCCCACCCAGCTCCCTCTCTCCACCCATCTCCAGGTTTCATAGGGAAGGGGATGCTGACGGGGGTCATCGCGGGAGCCGTGTTCACCTCCCCGGCAGTGGGCAGCATCCTGGCAGCCATCAGGGCAGTGGCCCAGGCGGGCACAGGTAAGCCTGGCATGCAGGAATGGATGCTGCCAGGAGGACAAGCTGGGAGTAGGCGGCGGGCCAACATTGATGGGCCCCGCCGGCTGCTCCTGCAGTGGGGACCCTCCTCATCGTGAAGAACTACACTGGAGATCGGCTCAACTTCGGCCTGGCCAGGGAGCAGGCCCGGGCGGAGGGCATCCCTGTGGAGATGGTGGTCATTGGGGATGACAGCGCCTTCACCGTCCTGAAGAAGGCCGGCAGGCGGGGGCTCTGTGGCACGGTGCTCATACACAAGGTGAGGTTCCCCACCCAGGACGTGGGCTGGCAGCCTCTCCCAGCCTGCTCCCTCCGGGCAGCTGCTGGGACCTGGACCTCTCCAGCCGCCCCTCACCTTAGGAAGCCGTTCCTTCCCCACCGCCCCCTGATCCAGGAGGGCCCCACATCCCCTTCCCTACCTAAGCCCGGCATTGGAGCTTTCTCCCAGGCCCTGCCCTGTCGGTGCCCCACACCCAGCCTTCGCCCGTCCTGGCGATCCTACTCCCAAATGCCTCCGCAGCGCACACCTGCTCAGAGCCCTGCCCTTCCTCTCCTGGCCTTGGCTCTGCGCTCATCGGCTGGTGCCCAGGTAGCTGCAGCCGCCCCCTTGCCGGGCATTGCTGCCTGCCTCCTGCTGACCCTGCCAGTCTGTTCCCACAGTTCCCGCACTCGCCCAGAGGTGTCTTTTGAGGACGTGTGTCTGATCAGGCTGCTCGCCTGCCGAAAGCCCTCCGCGGTTCCTAGACTCAGCCCTGGCACCTTGGTCTGGTGCCCGCCACACTCCTGCGCCTCCTCCCTGAGCTCTCCGAGTTCATCTCCCGTCATCCCGACCATGCTTTTATGCTCCATTAATACAGTTCCTGGTACCACCAGGCTGCATCTCTCCTCTGGGGCTTTCCTCATGCCGTGTCAACAGCCTCGAAAACCCCTTCTCCTGGCTAACTCCTACTGTTCCATCCGGGTCCAGCGCTGGTGCCTCCCCATCTGGGAGGCTTTCCCTCCCACGACACTGAGCTGGTTAGGACCCCCTCCTCCTCCCACCACATCCTACCGTGGACCCTACCACTGCGTTTGCCACCTTGCACTGAATGTTCACCTTGTGTGTGTCTGCTTCCTCAACCCCTCCCCACACTGAGAGTGTCTTCAAGGAAGGGACTGTGACTTAATCACTTTTGTCTTCATTTCAGCACATACTAGATGCTTGGCAAAAAGTGGGTGGGTGGGTGGATAGATGGATGGGTGAGTGGATGGGTAGGTGGGTGAGTGGGTGGGTGGGTAAAGTGAGCCACAGTGTATATGCCTTGAAGAAAGAACTCTAAACTAGGGGTCAGGAGACTGGCCATCAGCTGGCTGTGTGACACTAGACAAGTCATCTCCCCTCTCTGGGCCCATTTCTCCACTTGTAAAGTTCCTTCTAGCTCCAACACACTGGGATTCTTAAAGATTCCTGACAGGTACACCACGAATACAGAGACGCACTGTCCTGCCCTAAACATGGTGGGCCAAGTTGATGTGGCAGTACTCAGAGAGCCCCCCTGGCCAACTAGAAACTTAGTCCCAGCCTGTGTTCTGTCTCAAGTGCTACAGTGACTCTTTCCCCATTGGGGGCTTATTTCCATATGGGTACAGGTGGCAGGTGCCCTGGCTGAGGCAGGTGTGGGGCTGAAGGAGATCACAGAACGGGTGAGCGTGGTTGCCAAGGCCATGGGTAAGTGCCAGCTCAGGGACTGGGATGTGGGGAGGGAAGTGGAGGCTGACCCCGGGACTAGGAACAGGTTCCCAGCAGCTGTGCGGGAAGGCTTGCCACGTTATTCCCCAGGGGCTGAGGGGAGGTCCCCCTGGGGGAGCATCTGGGGACTGGTAGCCTTGAGTCCCAGAGCCAGGTTTCTCTCCCATCGGAGATGGCCTGCTGCCCCGACTGATGCCAATAGCTGAGTGGTCATCCCGTGCTTACCTCGTTTCCCTTAGGAACCCTGGGAGTGAGCTTGTCCTCCTGCAGTGTCCCTGGTTCCAGACCCACCTTTGAACTTGCAGCTGACGAAGTAGAGCTGGGCCTGGGTAAGCTGGTGGCCACCTCTGTTCCAGCCACGCCTGCTCCCGGGGTTCTACCCACATCTTATGCCCTGGGGCCATCTGTCTGGTCCTTTCAGCTTACCTGGAGCTGTCATCTAAATGGTCGTGGTGCTTTTAAATGGGCACTTGAAGTCCTTCTGGCCCAACCTGCCTGATTCCTACCTGCTTTGCCACCCACACCCACGGCTCCAGCCACGTGGGGCTCCATGCACCGCCTACCTGCCTGCCGTTGCTCACATCATTCCCAGCTCCTCGGCCAAAATACTGCCCGTCTTTCAAGGGCCATTCAGAGGCCACCCGAGCTGCTGCACTTTCTCTCTTCCTCCTCTGCTTCCAAAGGGCTGGGCAGAGGCCTCATATTTCTTTGCCGTGGCTTCCTCTAGTTAAAGCTACTTAACTAGTTAAAAGTTGAGCTCCTGCCTATTTCTACCACCAAGCCACAGCTCCCGAAGAGCAGAAACAGTGTGTTTTTCATTATTTTGCCCATTTCTATGGCACTCCCCATGAACACAGCACCTAGCTGAGCACTGAGTAAATCTTAATAAAAACAGTGAGAGAATCCCCAGGCCTGCGCATGTCAGCAGTGACTGCATCTATCCACAGGGATCCACGGGGAAGCTGGCGTGCGCCGGGTAAAGGTAGGTGGGCTCCGGGGCCCCGGCCCGTCTAAGGCCAAGGCCTCGGACACGGCTCACTGCTGGATCCTCCTGGCAGATGGCAACCGCCGACGAGATCGTGACACTCATGCTTGATCACATGACCAACCCCTCCAACGTGTCCCACGTGCCTGTGCAGGCTGGTGAGGGGCTGTTGCGCCTTTCTGTCTCCCAGCCCTTCCCCCACCCCGGCTAAGGGAGCTCAGAGTCTCACCAGGGTATCACGTCTGCCCACAGGCTCCTCGGTGGTGCTGATGGCCAACAACCTGGGCGGCCTGTCGTTCCTGGAACTGGGCATCATCGCTGATGCTGCTGTCCGCTCTCTGGGTGAGCCCCACCCTGCAAGGGGACCTCCCGGCCCCCGGAGCTTCTCCCTGCCAGCCCTTTGAAGCCGAGGCAGGGCCTCGTGCTGGCCCAGAGCTTGGGCTGAGCAGCCAGACAAGCCCCAGTCAGACTGGGGCTCTGCCACCTGATTGCTGCGAGTGCGGAGCCTGTTCCTTGTCTGTAGAGAGGGGGTCGAGGCAAGTAAGAGTGCCTGCCTCATAGGGTTGCTGTGAGGATTAAATGAGACTGAACATCCGTGACATACTTAGCACAGCGCCTGGCCCCTGGAAGAGCTCAGGAAAGCCCCTACAGAGGGGCCCTTGCCAAGGAATGTGATCGCTTAGGGCATTACGGAGGAACGCCCCGAGCAGATCTGACCGTCTCCCTCCTGACCTCAGGGCCCCAGCTTCCAAAGTCCTTATTTTTCTCTTAATTCTGTTTCTTTATGGGATGCTGGGGGATGTGGAGTGGAGGGGGGAAGGACTGCCCTTCCCTCCTTCCTTCACAGATGTCCATACTTTGCTATTGCAGAGGGCCGTGGGGTCAAGATTGCCCGGGCCCTGGTGGGCACCTTCATGTCGGCTCTGGAGATGCCTGGCCTTTCTCTCACCCTTCTGCTAGTGGATGAGCCTCTCCTGAAGCTGATAGGTGAGACCTAGAGCCTGGGGTCATCCAAGCCAGGGCTCCTCGTAGCTGGAAGGAGTCAGGGGGACTTGGAGAGACCCCATCAGGGCCAATCATGACAATCAGTCTCCCTGGAGAGGCCCTTTCTGACTTCCCCAGCCTTCTCCAGCTCTCACATGACCAGGGAAATTGGCATTAGGATCCTCCCCAGGGACAGCCCCACATGATCCTGGCCAGCCGGCCTACGTCTAAGAGAGTCACCCTGCTGTCACTAGATGCTGAAACCACCGCATCGGCCTGGCCTCACGTGCCCAGGGTCTCCGTGACTGGGCGGAAGCGGACCAGGGCAGCCCCCACAGAGCCCATGGAGGCCCCTGATTCCACGGCTGCAGGAGGTACCAAGTCCTGCTGTTGGGGCAGGTGGCCCGGGGCATTGGCTTGAGCCCTGAAGGGTGAGGGGCGTGCAGGAACCCCAACACCCGTATCTCCCACACCTTCAAGTTGTGAGAAGGGCAGGCACGTCTCCTCCCTCTGTCCTCCCCCTCCAGGCGTAGCCTCAAAGCGGATGGTGCTTGTACTGGAGCGGGTGTGCAGCACCCTCCTGGGCCTGGAGGAGCACCTGAATGCCCTGGACCGTGCTGCCGGTGACGGGGACTGTGGCACCACCCACAGCCGCGCTGCCAGAGGTTGGTGCCAGGGCCCCTCTGGGGCCAGGGAGGGGCTGATGACACACTGATTCTGAGGTTTGGGCATTTCATGAACCAGAACAATTTCAAAGCCGTTTGGACGCTGGCACGGGTCGCCAGCCTTTGTCTTACCAGGCACAGTCGTCCGCCAGCCCTAGCGCCCCTCCCGCCTGTCCTCACAGGGAAAAGGCCCGTCTCGCACTACACGCTTGGGCAGGTCATTACTGTAGGACAAAGTGTACACTTTTGTAGTGAATGGTAACTTCAGATTCCAAGGGAACTCATCCTGTAGTCCTTACTTTTCTCAGCTTACCTGGACTAGTGAACGGTTCTTAATTGTCCAGCATCATTCAGTCAAGAAAAATGTATTTAGCCCTGACTGGTGTGGCTCAATTGGTTGGGCATTGTCCTGCAAAGCAAAGTCGCTGGTTCAATTCCCAATCAGGACACATGCCTGGGTTGCAGGTTCGGCCCCCAGTCGGGGCACCTATGATAGGCAACTGATTGATGTTCCTTTTTAAAAGATTTTATTTATTATTTTTAGAGCGAAGGGAAGGGAAGGAGAAAGAGAGGGAGAGAAACATCAGTGTGCGAGAGAAATAGCGACCAGTTGCCTCTCGGACACCCCCTCACCAGGAACCTGGTCCACAACCCAGACATGTGCCCTGGCCAGGAATCAACCCAGCGACCTTTTGGTTCACAGGCTGACACTCGGTCCACTGAGCCACACCAGCCAGGGCAAAATAAAATATATATTCGTTTAATGTACTGAGTACCTATCATGGGCGAGGCATTGCTCTCAACTCTGGATTACAGTAGTGAGCAAAGCAGATAAAAATCACTGCCCTCGTGGTTGTATTCTGGCAGGGAGACAAACAAAAAACAACCAATAATAGATAAAGGATGGTAATGCAAAGGGCTGAGGAGGAAAATGAAGCAGGGAAGCAAGGTATGGGAATGTCAGGTGCGGAGGTTCAGGCAGGCCTCACTGCTGGGGGACCGCCAACGATCCTGTCAGTCTCCGCTTCCCACTCCTCTCCGGGCTTCACACTGGATATAGACAGGGAGCCTTGGGATCTCTCCATGGGGGTTCCCTCAGCCTCCTCCGGGGCCCATTCCTGCTGCCTGGCAGTGAGGCATGGGTTTTTGTTGGGAGGGAGGGTCTCTGAATTCCTGGCTGTCTCTCTGCCTGCAGCAATCCAGGAGTGGCTGAAGGAGCGTCCACCCCCTGCCAGCCCTGCCCAGCTTCTCTCCAAATTGTCCCTCCTGCTACTGGAGAAGATGGGAGGATCATCTGGGGCAGTGAGTGCCGGCAGTTCCCAAGGACAGAGGGCTGGTACAGAGGGGTCCTGGGCTGGCTGAGGCCCAAGCCAGACCCCAGTACTTAAGTCCTGGTCCTCCCCAGCTCTACGGCCTGTTCCTGACTGCGGCGGCCCAGCCCCTCAAGGCCAGGACTGACCTCCCAGCCTGGTCTGCTGCCATGGACGCCGGCCTGGAGGCCATGCAGAAGTGAGCCGGAGCTCTGTGCCTCAGTCCAGGAGTGGCAGGGTGACATGGTTGATGTCACCTGCTCCCAGCCAGGCCCTGTCCCCACCCCCAAAGTGATTCTCTACACTGAACCTCACTTGTTTTCTTCCCCTACAGGTATGGAAAGGCTGCCCCAGGGGACAGGACTATGGTATGTATGGGCCCAACCTTCCCCCCTTTGACTATAGAGGCCCTAGAGCCCACCCTCAGCGGCAGGGCCTGTGCTGAACTCCCCTCTCCCTCACCTTGTCCAGCTGGATTCTCTGTGGGCAGCGGGACAGGAGCTCCAATCCTGGAAGAGCCCCGGGGCCGATCTGTTCCCAACGCTAACCAAGGCCGTCAAGGTGAGTGAAGCTGGGCCCAGCCACCCAGGGAAACAGGCTTGGAGCAAGTTAATACCCTCGCTACGTCTCAGTTTCCTCCCCGAAAAATGGAGAGAACCTGTCTCAGAGGGTGTTGTGAAGCTAAAGATAAATAGCACCCCAATGTGGTATGTGGGACATGGCAGTCCCTCAGTAAATGAGGCCCCTTGCCTTGCCAGAGACAAGTGGGAGGTCACCTCTCTACCTTGGTGATAGTGCAGAGGGTCCTGGCAGAGCTGGGACAGGAGGGTCCTGGGTCGATGGCAGGAGGGAGGCCTTGTCCCGGTGGCTTGTCCTTACACCTGCTCCTCCCCAACCCTGGCCTCCCAGAGCGCAGAAGCTGCAGCCCAGGCCACCAAGAACATGGAGGCTGGAGCTGGAAGAGCCAGTTACATCAGTTCTGCACGGCTGGATCAGCCGGACCCCGGGGCAGTGGCAGCTGCGGCCATTCTCCGCGCCGTCCTGGAGGTCTTGCAGAGTCAGGGCATGTGACTGCTGCCTGGGCCTCCACACCCCGCCTGCTGCGCAGAGGCGGGCACTGCCGCTTCTTTCTGCCTCCAGTCGTCGCCCTCCCTGGCCTCTCAGGCTCATCCTCTGAATCCAGCCTCCAGAACTACTCCAGTGTAGAAGCTGCAGGCCCAGAGCAGGTCGCCTGCCTGTTCAGCACTGCCTTTCCTTCCTCAGGAAGGGAGGGGTCCTGGGGTCAGAAGCCCTGGCCAACTCTGGGCTTCGGCAGTGAGGCATCTCCCCTGGGTGGCAGCACAGCCTTTAAGTGGCATTGCTGACTTGGTTTTAAGACTCTCTGGGAAAGGCCCTCTGCACCTGAACCTGGACAAGTGTGGAAAAACAAGCTAATAAACCACATTGAAGCAACAGAGCTCCTGCTTCCTCTGAGGGACCTTTCTCCAAGTGTGTGAACAGGTGGCCCCACTTGGCCCCTACCAGAAACAATCATGACCCATCTCCTACCGCCTGAGACCCAGAGGCTAGGTCTGCCCAGCGGGGCCGGCCCCACGGGGATCCCAGCCCTGTGCTCCTCCTGAAACACACACCATACTTGAGACGGTGCGCTTGTTTCAGCACCACACTAGCAGAACCGATTCTCCAGGAACCAAATGGGACACCCGGAGGAAAAAAAAATCACCGTATCTTAAGGCTCAGTGGTAGAACAGAAACTGCACCCAGGCCAGCCCCGGGCTGTCTCTAGAGCAATCACTAACAGCACTGCCGAGTGTGGTGCACAGTGGACGGGATGGCGCACACGCGACCCGTACCCAGTGCAGGGGAGCGGTTATAGGGACTAATATGGATTCACACTCACATGGCCTTGGATCCTGGCTCTGCTTCAAACCAGGTACATAAACTCAGTCCTATTATTAGGCCTCTTGGAATCTAGAAAATCAGAATGGTGCCTATCTTGTGGGGATGTGGAAGAGGATCCAAGTGAACTGACGGTGAAGCCCCAGCACAGTCCTGGGGCTCGCTCATTGGGAGTCACTGTTACCACGGGTGTCTGCAGCCAAGTCCTTCCAGGTCATCTGCTCTTCCACCAGGGGGTAATCTACAGCTGGTCACATGGGGAGGGGAGGGCCCCTTCACTCACTTTGCCCCAACTCGAATGCAGGCTCCCTCCGTCCCTGAGCTTCTGTGCTCGGGGTCCCCTGCCCATCAGCCACCCCATAGTCCCCGACCAGCAGGTGCAGTCGCTGGTGTGCACAGATGCACACACCCAGCAGCTGGGAAGGAGACTGGCATCAGACACCTGGCCTGTGGCTCCCAACTCTGCCATTTCCTGGTTGGGTAACCTCAGGCAAGTCACTTATCCTTGTTTTCCAGATTATAAAACAGGAAACATCGTCTTCCTTGTGAGATAACAAAGTGCTCAAAGGCCATTCAATATTCGGGACATCCGCACGTACAGGAGTAGCATGTGACTCCAGGGAGACGATCACATGGCTCTTTGGTGACTTCTGGCTTGTCCTTCTTAAGTTCTTAGGGTCAGAACTGTCCTGAGACTTTTACGCATTGCCCAGAGCTCATTTACACAATCTCAGCAAAAAAGGCTTTGATTCTTAAAAACATATTTAATGAAAATCAGACTTCATAAACAAGTGAAACGCCTACTCATATGACCTACCATGCGACCGAGGTACCCTGCAGTCACCCCAGTGGCTTTGAAGCCTTCAGCCACCGGAGAGGTTCAGTCATAGTCATCCTGCCGGCATCTGGCCACATGGGTTGTGGCCTGTCGACCTCACTGCCACTGGCCAGAGAGTAAGCACACTCTGGACTCCAGGTGTCATGGTGCTTGTGATGGAAGTACCGCAGTGTGGCGCCTGAGACCCAGCAGGACTCATTTGGAGGGGGCAAGAAAAGCCATGGCACACACGTTGCAGGAGCCCGACTCCTCCCTCCCCACCCGTTCCCCCCAGGGAAAGAGCTACAGCGTGCACTCTAGCTTGGCACACGTGACAAGCTTTGGCCATGCAAGTAGCCATTGTGGGGGCCGGTGAGGCACTGTAATACACAGCAAAAAACACCTTTGAAGGTGGCCGTGGCTCCTAGGCTCTGCTAGGTACAAAGCACCACACTTTGGCATGTATCACAGTGGGCTGGAGTGGAAATTGGCTGAGCTAAGGCCCCGCCAAGAGAGCAGGGTTGACCCTGCCCAGGGACAGGCAGGGAAACCCTCATCGGAAAGGAAAGGAAAGGAAAGGTGTCTGGGACACCCCTGCTACTCATCCCCATTGGGACAGCTGGGGACTGCGGGTCACCAGGGCTCACTGGGCTGTCTGACAGTGACGGGCATGTAAATCACGAGGACAGGCCAGGATCCAGGACCCAGGTATAGCAGCAACTAGAAGAGGTGGAGCCACACGGTCACAGTGGACGTGGTCACAGAGGGCAGAGATGTGGGAAGAGCAGCCAGTGCCTCAGCTTCTCCTCTGCAGAGGCTGCTCTGCCATCCTCCCCTTCCCCTTCCATCACTTCCCAGCGTTCCCACCCAGCCTCACGTCCAGGAGGGCCAGGCAGAGGTAACAGAGCTGAGGAAGCCCGCCCCAGGGCGGGCGCCTAAGTGAAATGCACGCATTGCAGGAAGCTGAGGGCCACGTCACCTCCCTCGCTTTCCACGTTCCTGATTACACTCGAGTCCAGCTCATCTGAACTGCTGAGATGTCCTGCCACATCCCAAGGGGCCTGAAGAGGAGATCAGCTTGACTTCAGCCAGACAGCAGGAGTGGTGAGCAGTCAGGGCAAGAAGGGCCCGTGTAAGTGGAGGACTTCAGAAGCCGACGCCGACAAGGGGTGCAGGAGCCAAAGCCACCAAGAAAAGCCGTGGACAGCAAGTTGGTGGAGAGAGCAGGCAGGCCCAGCAGAGGGAGGGAGAGGTTGGGGCCCAGAGCCCAAAGCAAGTCTGTTGACAAAACCAGACGGGAGCCCAGGTACAGCAGCGCTTCTGAGGGGAGTCCGGACTGCACCCCTGGCTGCTCCTGGGAGCCCCTTCCCACTTCATTCCCTTTCATGCAGCAGGGGCTGGAAAGACAGGCAGATGCACAGGGGTTAATGGCATATGTCAAAGTGGCCCTTGACCTGAAGGCATCACACCAGCTGAGCAGTTCACAGACTCCCAACCCACAGGGCAGTCCCCGCCCAAAGTGCCTCGACCTGATACACACCCCATCTCACCGCATCCCTCCGATGCCCGAGTGGCCAAGAATGGGCACGGCCTGCTCCAAGCATGCAACTTGTCACCAAGCACCTGCTACATAAGCTCCCATCCCCCACGCTAGCCCCAAAGCTGGAAAAGTAGAAGTTCCAACACCCCTCATCATACTCAAGGCCTTCTTTGGGGAAGATAAGGCCACGCTGCTCCTCCTGAAACCATAGGAATTTGGGGAAGGGAGCAACCCCCGTCCTCTCCCAGTGGACAGGCCCCTAGGAGACCCGGAGCCTGAGCAGCTGCGTCTGCCATGACGGCTGGGATGCACTGCCTGACACCAGAGCTTCCCATCAGCTAACCTAACCCCACCTTCTGGCTACTCGGTTTCCCACCACGCCACTGGGTTAGTCTCTTCCTGGTAAGGCCTAAGCCTTTTCTGGTGACCCTTCTCTAGAGCCAGCCCTACCCCAACCTGGCACGGGAGACCAGGACTCCGTACCTGTCCTTCAGTTGTGATCCCCACCTCCGGGCGTTTCCAAGCGGAAGCCTGAAGGATGTAGAGCACCAGTAGCCCGAAGACCACCACTAGCATCCCAGTGATGTTGGCAAAGACAGCCTCCCCGGGCAGGCTGGAGTACGGCTTGGTGGCGTTTTTCCTGAAGATGATGAAATAATGTGGGCTCTTGAGAGACTTTTCCACCTATTTTTGCCCAGTGGGAGAATCAGTGCCACTAACAGAAGGTGAGAAAGCTCCCCGGGACCTGGGGCCTGGAATGCTGACATACTTTCTAAGTCCTGGCCACAACAAACATCAGCAGAATGCTTTTTACCTACGAGGGAAATCTGCCTCGGGTCTCACATTCGTAAGTGGCAATGACAGCAGTATCAGTGTCGTAGGGCAATCCGAGGATTAAATTTAAGGTGCTTAGAACAGTTTGACACACAGCAGGTGCTAAGTCCATTTGATGCTGGAGAAATACCTACTGGCCGACTTACCAATCTCAGCCTAAAGAAAGATCGGTATCTTCCTGATCAGGAATGAGCCCAACCCCAAACCACCCCACCCCCAGCCTTGGATAGGTCCAGTGATCACAGGGTGCATCTTCTGAAGACTACTTTCCCCTCTACCGTAGAGTTGGGGCCCCATCCCACTCACAAGCTGAAGAAAAGCTTTTCATTAATGCCAGAAATGACAGCTGCAACGGCCAGAGAGAGGATGGAGGCTCCAAAGAAGACGTGGATGGGTTTAAGGAGACTGCGCAGCCACACGGATGCCCAGGGCAGCAGGAAGACGGCAAAGCCCAGGAACCACTGTCAGCAGAGGGAGAAGAACCTGACCCACCTGTGTGTGACCAAAGGCGCTCCAGGTCATCACATCTCACCAGCGCCTCCTATTGGTCAGCAAGCCTTCTCCCTTCTTTCCCAACTCAAGCCTTCCAGCAGGAATTGCCCCAGCACTACCGAGCTTTCTCAATGTGGTCTGTCTGTTTCTCTTACACAAACAAGATCCCTTCATAAAATGCTTAGCTACACCCCCGCTTGCCCACAAACACAGCCGTCCTCGTTTGTCTCTGCCTCCCTCCAGCCCTGGCTCATAAAGCTCCCTTGCTCAGTGCTCTGGGATGACAGATGGGCAGGAACAGGGAGCATGCGGGAACCACCCATCTCCCACAGCCCTGTAAACTGCCCATTCTACAGGGTGTGCCCTGCCAAAGCTGTCTCCAGGCAACGAGCAGAGGGAATATTTGGCGCTCATGCGAGTGAAGCCCCAACCGGCGCCCATGGCTGCCATCCAGCAGTGGGGACCCAGAGGAGGGCAGAGAGCACCCACCTGGCAGGCGAAGAGGAAGACAGCAGTGATGCCCAACCAGCTGTGCAGGGAGTAGAGGTTGGTGATGTTGTGATTGTTGTGATATTTAAAGACGGCCACCAGCCCCAGCACGGTCAGGATGAAGGCCAACAGATGCAGGGACGCATGGGTGATTTTCCACGGCAGCTTGGGCCCCACCCAAGACTGGGGCAGGCGGTACACCAGTGACGCTGCAGGAGAGAGCAGTCGCAGGGCTCAGCCTGTTCCCCTTGTACTCACCAAACACGAGGGGAGTTAGTCTGACGCGGCCCCACACAGACTCCCAGAGAGGGAACAAGGAAATGCTAAAAGCAATGCCTCTCCTTATTCCACCTAACTGAATTCTCACAATGAGCTTAGTTATCAAGAACCCAGGCCGTAAGGTCAGATAACCTACATCCAAATCCTGCTCTGCCTCTTAGCTATTTGGCATCTTCTTCCCAAGTCTCATTTCCCTCATCTGTAGAATGGGGATAACAATAGAGCCCACCTCACAAGCAAAATAGGATGATGTGTCTGAAGTACACGGGGTAAGCGGCTTTTTTTTTGTTGTTTAAGATTTTATTTATTTAGTTTTAGAGAGAGGGAGAGAAACATCAATGTGTGGTTGCCTCTTGCACGGCCCCCCGCCGGGGACCTGGCCCACAGCCCAGGCATATGCCCTGACTGGGAATCGAACCAGCAACCCTTTGGTTCCACAGGCTGGCACTCAATCCACTAGCCACACCAGCAGGGGCATGGGATAAGCAGCTATTACCAATGTCACAATCATTCCCATTTTACAAGTGAGGAAAAGGAGGTTCTCCTGTGCCCCATGGCCGAGTTCTGAAGGCAAGGGGCAAAGAGTGGTCTGGTAGGAGTACGCAGATCCCTTACGTAAGGATGCACCATGCCATCAGAGGCTTCGGTCTCCTGCTCCCTAGAGCAGGGATGGCAAATTACAGCTCACAGGCCAAAGCCAGCCCGCCACCTACCATATTTTGCTGTGTAATGAGCTCCCGTGTGTAATGTGCGGTTAAAACTATATGTTTAGCACTACCCATGTATAATGCACATCCTTATTTTTACCTCAAAAATTTGGGCAAAAAAGTGTGCATTATACAAAGAAGGTATTCCTGTAAATAAAGTTTTATCAGAACACAGCCAAGCATGCGTTTTTGTGTCATGTGTGGCTACTGTCACAATACAATAGCAGAACTGAGTAGCTGTAACAGATTCTATGGCCTAAAAAGCCTCAAATATTTACCACCTCGTCCTTTGTAGAAAAATTTTGACAACCCAGCCTGACCTAGCGTATCTGTGCGGCTGCCCTTCTCAGATGCCCTCATTCTCACTACTGCTTCCTCCAAATGACATCGAGGCCCAAAGACAGACCAACCCACCCAACCTCCATAGCTCTGAAGCCCACAGTGACAAAAACCAGTGCTGGAGAGAGGTTGCTCCGCTCCATCCAGGCCCAGGCCATAGTGCATCTCCCGGGCTGACCCCATACTCACCAGCACTGTAGACCACCACCATGCCAGCAACCATGAGCACCGGGTGGCAGTTGAACATGGATATGGTACCATCCCAGGCAAAGCCATCGTGCCAGCTCTGCATCCAGTAGACGGTAAACAGGATGCACATCAAGCCCAGGGCCGACAGCGCCAGGACAGACAGGTAAAACCATCCCGCAGCCATTCTGACCAGGCACTCCTAGAAGCAGCAATCACATGTCCCTGCTGGCTCAGGTGCACCCCACACACCAGCTAAAGACCTTGCTCTTGGTCTGAAGGGCAGATGCTTTTTGTTTCAGTTCTCCTGCCATCAGACTGGGTGCCATGAGGCCTTGACGGCTGGGTGGGCCTGATCTCTGGTTAAGGACAGTGACTGAGGACCTACCCTAGTACACAGGACACCTAGCCAGGCCTGGGGCTGGCCCTGAGACGTGTCTCTTCTGATGTGGCTCGATGCCAAGGCTCTGGGCCCAGAGCCCTGGGATTAGTGTTCCCGCATAGGACCAGAAGGTAAAGAATTACCTCCTCTCAGAAAAGAAGGGACAGGAATCCAGATCCAGGCTAGATGACACAAATGCCCAGGCCCTCACTTCTACCATCGGGAGGCAAAATCATAACCGATAAGGAGCACTCTATGAGGCCAGGGAGGAAGTCCTCTGGGCTCCCACTTTCACAGAAACGTTTTCACCCAGACGGTGAACTCAGCGGGGCCAAGCTTCCCAATGGGGATGATAAGACCAGGCCTTCACTCCAGAGTCCCCACACTCTACACCTTGAATTGGGCGATGGCCCTCAGCTAGTCCCAGGCCTGAGACTTCTGCTTTCCCTTCCTCTGGGGAAAGTCCAGAAGAGAAAAGAGGAAGCAAGAATTCATGGTCTAGAAAGCAAGAGTTTCCAGTGTGCCCTCACTTAACGTCATTGGTAGGTTCTTGGAACAGTGGTGAAAAATATATAATTAAACCAATTTTATCACAGGTTAGTTGATATAAACAAGAGTTAAGTTCCTACAGCATCTCATCAATGTTAAAAGAAATGGCATTGTTTTGATAAACTCGGAAACCGACCCTGGTTTCAGGCATGGAGAATGCCCAGGCCCCCCAAGCAGCTGCACTTAAAAGCCCGGCAAGTGGGCGTGAGGGTTAGCAGGCAAGTGCACAAGGTCACAGGACTGCCCCGGGTTCCAGCTAACGTGTAGGGAGCATGGGTCCAGTTCTCAAGGAAATTACACCATCCCATGGACGTGCACCAAGAAGGCGACACTGTAGCTTCCTGCAGTTGAGGTCCCTGGGTCTGAACCAGTTAACAGGGAGAAGGGGAGGCCCTTAAAGTAGCTAAGAATTCCCAAGGAGCTAAAACACTTGATTCCTTACCTTTACACCTAGTGGCAGGCTGATTGACTGGGGCCTGGGCTCTAATTCTTATGAAGTGAGGCACCTTGAGCAGATCCCTGAACACCTGTAGGACTCAGTCTTCTCAACTGGAAGAAAGGCACGGTGGTAAGAATATAATTCATTGAAAGGTAGCACTGAGCAGATACCACCCTGGAAACTTACACACATGATGCCATTTATTCCTCCTGCTAACCCTGTGAGGAGATATCATCCCCATTTTATAGATGAGAAGACTAAGGCTCAGAAAGCTTAAGTAGCCGGCATTAATATCCAGTAAGTGGGCAGGGAGTTTCAAACCCTTATCTGTTTAGCTTCAGGGCCCATGTTTTTTTCCTTGACCACAGGTTGTCGGAAGGTCCAGTGAGAAAATGTATGTAAGGACGCTGTGAAAATAAAGTATTATACTTTTCTTAGTATCGTCACAGCATCTCATCCTAACTACTAACAAAAACCTAAGCTCATGGCCCCTGTGTCTGCCCAGGCCTCTCAGTCGCCCTGACTCTATGCCAGGTTGGCTCTCACCATGCCAGGTGTCCACCAAACCAGAAACAAAGACACTGAGCTCTCACGCGATGATCCAAGTTGCAATAATCTCTGATAAAGAATGACCTGAGGTCGGGGTTGAGAGGGGGAGAACGGGACCAGTTCCCATGAGGCTGAAAGGAGAAAATCATGCCATCAGCTTCCAGAAGCAACTCAACTACCAAACTCAGAGCTGTCCCCTTAGTTCCTGCAAGAGCAGAGGAAGTTTCAGATCACCAGATGTTTAGTCACCTAACCTCCCCCGACCCCCACTGAAGCGTTAAGTCAGCATGAAGGACCTCTTGGTCCGAAGGTTCCATCCATCAGACAATATCTACTTCCAGCATTTTTTCCTTTACTAAAGGAAAAAAGAAACTAACTCAAAAAAGGCTGTATCTACTCCCCTGGGAGAGGCCTTGGATTACTGCCCTGGGACCGACTTGGAATGGACAAGGGTTACTTTCCTGACAGAAACATACTGCTCACAGGACCCAGATGAGCCCTCCCTCTGCCTGAAATAGAGAGTGAAAGCAGAGAAAAGGGAAGAATGTAGTGAAAATTACAATCCAAATGCTAAAAATGTCCTCTCGTTCACACTGAGAGCGTGCTGGGGTCTACTCTGCCCTCGCCTTGCGGGGCCCTGTTCTAAGACAGAAGTCTGCAAACTCTTCTGCGAAGGGCCAGGATGGAAAGTATTTCAGTCTTTGCCGGCCATGCAGTCTGGGACAACTACCTCACCACCTCCGCTGATGAGGTGCAAGGGCAGTCATAGGCGATACTTGCCCAAATGGATATAGCTGTGTTCCAAAAGAACTTTATTTACGGACACCGAAATTTCAGTTTCACATCATTTTCACATCACAAAATATTACCCTCTTCACTCCTTTTCAGCCATTTAAAAATGTGAAAACCATTCAGGAGAGCCAGATGTGGCCTGTGGGTGACGTTTGTCGACTCTGATCCAAGGCATGCACTCTCCAACCTAATACTCTCCTCAGTCGCAGGGGCAGAAAGGATTCTCCCAGGCTGCACCAGAGCGGATCAGGCCCTGGGCCAGGAAATGGGTGCAGGCAGACCTTGGAGATACTGCGGGTTTGGTTCCAGACCAGAGCAGTGAAACGAGAATCGCAATAAAGCTCGCTGTAACCTTTTTGCTGGTGCAGGGTCCTGCTTGCCTTTGTAAAATACGCCAACAGCTGTGAAGCGCAACAAGTATTTCCCACTCAGCCCTTAGACTTAGGAAAAGGCTCTATTTCAAACTCTTACAATGTTACTTTTATAACTTAGAACCACAAACAGAGGAAAGAGCAAAGTCATTTTGTTGCCCTCCCTTCCCAGGTGAACGGTTTTAGGAATCCAGAATCTCAAGTCCTAAACTCAAAAATGCCGGGATCAAAGAAGGAAAGTGCCTTGGCCAAGGGGAGCGGCAGAGGTGGTACCGGGAATCCCGTTCCCTCCAACTCAGCTCCGAGGACTCCTCACTTCCGAGCGAAGCCCCTGTAAAGTCAGGACTGAGGAGCGAAGGGCCCTAAATGCCACTCAGGGGGTAGAGGAGCAAAGCCCTCCTCAGCACCGGAGTGATTACAGACCCGCCCTTCGGACTGTGCCCTGGTCTGGCTCAGGTGTCCCGAGAACCATTCCGGGAACGCCCGACCAATCCCTGACTCCTCTGCTGAGACCAAGGAGGTCTCAGCCAACCCTGGGTGAAAAGGCGCGAGGCTCCACCTGCTGACTGCGACTTTCAAAGAGATTTCGTGCCTTTACAACCACCGTCGGTGGAAGGAAGGGCATGGGGAATGGTGTCCATTTCCCAAAAGAGGAAACTGAGGCTCAGCGAGGGATCACGACAGTGCGAAGCGAGGTAGCAGCGGAGGCAGCACTCGAACCCAGGTCCCAGAACTCCCAGCCCGGGCTCTTTCTCACCCCCGAACCACAGTGGGACGCAGCGGGGTTTAGGGTCTCCGAGACCCGCCTCTGCCACCCGGCGCCCGCCGCCGTTCCCGAGCTTCCTTGGTGAATTGAGTCTGAGGTTCCCTGAGACGACCGCACGCACCCGGTACCACCACCCTAGCATGAACGGGCGGGGCCACTTCGCCCTTTAAGAGCTCGTGCCACTTCCGGTCTGGCGCGCGCGGCCTCCTGGGAAATGAAGTCCGGAGCCGCCCGCTCCTAGCACGCCAAGCAGCTAATTGCAGCTCCACTTCTTCCGCGGGCGTTTTATCCACAGGCCCGCGGCCCCAGAGGCCAGCAACGCCGTCACGGTCGGCCCTGTCCCTACTGCCCATCCTGTGGAAGCGGAAATGTTTGGGCCGCCACGAAGCCTCTCGCCAAGGGCTGACCCTCGGCAAAGCCACACGCAAACCGGGCAGGAGGCCTTGGTCAGCGGCTGGGAGGGCCTGGAGAGGGGCGGGCCCAGGAAAGCGGGGCCCAGACATGGCAATCCGGCTGTCCATAGAGCGGGGAGAGAAAGCCGAGCACCGGCGTGTGGCACGGCAGACATGGAGCCCTCCTCTGCCATCTACTTCCGGAATTTAAAATCGGCTTCCGGAAGCCAGAACGGTGTCCCCATGACAACCGACGTTGGTGCTTTCAGGTGAGAGAGCTTGATGATTAGTACGAAAGAGTTCAGGAGTCGGGATTTTTGTTGTTACGGTTTTGGCTTCTTGCCAAGGTAGCCCCATTTTAAAATGGATTTGGAAAGTTGAGGGACAGAGCCCTGGGGACAAAGGGAACGCGGCGGGTAGCGGTGGACGAACTGTGAAGACCGCTTCTTTACCCGCCGAATCACCACGACCCCGAACCCGAGGAGAAGCCCATCCTTCCCGTGGAGATGGCGGTGGGCGGTTCTGTATAACGGACCCGCACAGCAGCCCTCTGGTGGCCTGTGAAGTAGTGGTTATGAGCACGGGCGTGGGTGTCACACCTAGTTTTGTCTCCTGTGTCCGGAGGAATGACTTGAACTCTGACCCCGTGCCCTTGCCTTGTAGGATGGGGGTAATTATCCCACTTCGCGGAGTAGTTGCGAGGGTCAGAGGACACTATCTCGGTTGATACGTTTATCATGGTGCTGGCATGTACGTGATAACTGTCAGTGTTCGATGAGTGAGGAAACTCGGCTCAGAGAAACCACGTTCATACATCCACCCGGGTGGGCCTTCTCCACCAGGTGAGGTGGGCGAGGTTCCTTAACCTCGCAGAGCCTCCGTGTAAAATGCGGATTATGTGCCTAATAACAGCGACTGCTCCGGATGGGTGTGGGGTTAAATCAAGTAATAAATATGAAAAGCGTTTGTAAATTGTAAAACATTTTACAGATGTTAATTTACTCTCAATCTCTTAACACCTCAAAGCATTTTGAAATTTGTTTATGAATTTAATCCAGATGGAGGGGTCACAGGACATCCCCAGAGCAACTTCTGGGTCTTGTGACATACGGAAATACAGGCCCAGCTTCCCTTACCTGGTGCTTACTGTGTTGCCACCATAACCTTGCACATACAGTTTTGCACGAGAGCACTACTCCTTCTCAGCTTTTTCTTCCTACACCACTTCCCACTCCTCTGCCAATATTTTCCCCGCCTAGTTACATGTGAGCCTATCAGTAATGTGAGAGACAGCTTTGTGCAGTAGTTAAGAGCACACTGACCCTGGACCCAGGCTGCCTGGATCTGAATCCCAGCTCTGCCACTTACTAGCAAGGTGACCTTGGACAAATTATTTCATCTCTCTGGACCTCAATTGTCCCATCTGTAAAATGGGGAGAATAATAGTGTATCTTCTACCTTATGTGGTTATTGTAAGATTTAAATAATATTAGTGCTTAGACTCATCCCCGGCACGTTGTAAGTGATACGTAAGGGTCTGGTGCTGCAGTGAGTATTAGCATTAGAATTGGTATTAATGCCTGACCAGGTAGTCACTCTTTGTAGTACTTCTGGATTCCTTTGGACTCAAAAGTGGGTAGAAAGAGCTCCGAGTTGAGAAGGTTTCTAGCGTGGAGAAAGATTTGAGGGTGAGGGTCCCTATATGGAGTGACTAGTTGGTTTTTTTGTTGTTGGGGGGGCGGGGCTGGTGTTCACTGATGTATCCCAAGCACCTAGTGTGTTGCCTGGCACATAATAGGTCCTCAGTAAATATTTATTGTATTAATGAATTTTTAAAACTGTTTTCCTCCACAGGCTCTTGTTTTAGAGCAAAAGAAACAGCTCTGATTCTGAGGAACCTGACGCTCCTCCCCCAGTGCTGGGGGGTCAGGAGCTGTTTTCGGGGGAACTGTGAAGTGTGCCCTTGGGGAACCAAGGGAGCAGAAGGAAGATGCTGCAGACCAGTAACTATAGCCTGGTGCTCTCCCTGCAGTTCCTGCTGCTGTCCTATGACCTCTTCGTCAATTCCTTCTCAGAGCTGCTCCGGGCGGCCCCTGTCATCCAGCTGGTGCTCTTCATGTGAGTTCTGTGGGTGGGACTGGACAGCTAAACCCAAGCAGTTTGAAGGCCTTGACAATCATGACTTTGCATTTTAAAGTTAGTAATAGAAAAATATTCGGAAGAAAAAATTCACATTGTCCTGCGGTACATAGACATGTCACAGCTCCTGTTTTTGTATATTTCTTACAAGGGTTCGGGGGATGGGGAGCAGCTCACATCGAAAATGAGGGTCAGACCTCTAACCCTATTGTTTTCTATATCTGTGAGCAGAAATAGTATCTCACATTACCATGAAAGAGAATTGCAAAATGACAGGTTAAAAAGGTAATCATATTAATAATATATATGAATCTCATAAGATTGAAGCTGTTGGCATTTTCCCTCAAAATAATTTATAGAGTTTCTATGAGGCAAGTTCCAGGCAGAAAACCATAGTCTCAGACATGGTCTTCCATCATGTCACAAGTATTCCTTGGCCTGCCAGACAGTGTGCCAGTTGCAATGGTAAATCTGACAAGTTCCTGTGCTCATGGGGTTTCCATTCAAGTGGAGGGAGATAATGAATACATTTTTAAAAAGAAAAACAAAACATAATTTCAAATAGTAATAAATGTCATACAATGGATATAAAGTAGCTGGGGTGGGGAGGGAAGGGCTACTTTAGGTAGTGAGGCTAAAGAGAAGTCTTTCTGAAGAGGGGGAACTGAGACTTGAATGGCACTATGGCACCAGCCATGCAAAGATCAGAGGAAATGCATTGCTGTCTTGCTAGATGAAAAGGTCCGATAGGACCAGGTGATGAGACAGACAGGGTTGGCCTTTTCTGGACATAGGGAGGAAAGTAGCTTCTCACAAGTGCCTAGGCAGTTTATTAAAGAGTGTCAGAGCAGGAAAGCCTTGTCTGTGGACTGCAACTCAACCGATTGGGCCAGTGGGTAGTTCTAGCTTCATGTCATTTGGGACCCAAAGTGCATGCTACTTCTGTGCGGATTTCAGAGGACAGTATCACAAGGGAGGACAGACCGCATGGTGCTCCTTAGGATGCAGGGCCAGCTCTCGGTCCTCACAGGCCTCCCTTTGGCTGTGCTTTGTTTATGTGTCTGCAGCATCCAGGATATTGCAGTCCTCTTCAACATCATCATCATTTTCCTCATGTTCTTCAACACCTTCATCTTCCAGGCTGGCCTGGTCAACCTCCTATTCCATAAGTTCAAAGGGACTATCATCCTGACAGCTGTGTACTTCACCCTCAGCATCTCCCTTCATGTCTGGGTCATGGTAAGAGTGCAACTGTGAATTTCTGAATCTCTAAAGGATTAGGAATATTTTTTCTCTGGGAACCCAGCATCATTCTTGTACATCTCACAGAATCCTTGATTTAAAAAAAAAAGAAAAGGAACTGAATGTGGTTGGGCCCAGAGCTAAGTATGTGAGTTTCCTAGGGTACTTTTGCCCCACCTTAAGTGTTGAAGAACTGTCTTATCCAAGAGTCAAGGGATACTTCTGGAACATTCAGTTCATCTTTGCCCCCAACAGATCTACCAAGCTAAAATGGGAAGTCGAATACATTTCCTTGTTAGTTGTTTGGGTGGGTGTTGAGACAGGGTATTTATAGGCCTCAGTGTCCCAAGGGAAAGAGCCAAGCAGAGCACGACTTGCCTCCTTGTGCTTCGTGCCCTCTGCTGCAGCCCATCACTTAGGCGGGGAGAGCCAGCCTCCAAGATGCCTCCGTTGGTACTGAGGTAGTCCTCGGAGCAGATCCAGTGTTCGTGGTTTCACATTTCTCCTGCTTCACAAATTCTTCCATCTCTTTGGGTGTCTCACGTGTTTCTCAAGTACTCATTTCGATTGGACACGTTAAACCTCAGGGTTCTCTAGTCATTTCTGTACTAAAGCCACTTTCTCAGACTGCACCTTCCAATAGGTTGTACTCGTGATTCCATGGAGAGAAGGAGAGCTCTCAGGGAAGAAGCAGAGCAGTGCCAATGTCACTAGGTGCTTCCCAAAGAAGATTGTCTCTGCTCTGGTTCCTGGAGCCAAAATAGGTCCTGGCTTTATCCTGTAAAGCCGGCAATCTGATGAAAGGCTGAGTGCACTGAGCTTTTATCTGGCAGCAGCTGAGCCTGAGATTTTCAAGGCAAGACAGTGACCACGAGGAACGCAGATCATGCGTATCATTTCTACTTGGCCAAGGCTATGGAGCGAAATATAAAAATAGCTTAGTTCAAACTTCCTCCCTTAGGGTTAAAAAGGATATTCCCTTTACAGCAACAAAGGGAGCTTAGGCACCTTTGAGAAACACAACTTGGGGGTGTGGAAAGAAAGAAGGGTGAGATTAGCCTGATTTTAAATTACCTGGCAACTGTGCAGCTAATCCAGTTGCAGATGTTCGGGCCTCACCTGGCCATTAACCTTTCCCTGTCTACTCATGTCTCCTTCAGAAGCTGCGCTGGAAAGACTCTACCCGCTTTGTCTGGACAGGTGGACTTCAAACGCTGTTTGTATTCCAGAGGCTAGGTAAGGACCAGAGCGATCTCAGGCCTCACTGTGTTTCCGCCCGTCGCTGTGGTGGTGAGGGCCTTGGTCCTGGCGTGCCAGCCCATCACAGCCTCATGGGACGGGAGGGACAGCCACACCAAGGGCAGGAGAGATTACTGTCCTCTGCCTTGCTGGGAGACACTGGGGAATCATGAGGCAGGGCCGCTCAGCCTTCTTAGGTTATGTTCATACCTGGGACACATACTCAGGAGCAGCCCTGAGGCTTCGTTTCTGCTCACGACCCACAGCGGCGGTGTTGTACTATTACTTCTACAAACGGACAGCTGTGAGGCTGGGCGACCCTCGCTTCTACCAGGACTCCGTGTGGCTGCGCAAGGAGTTCATGCAGGTCCGACGGTGACTCGTCACGCTGATGGATGGCACTTCCTTCCTGACTGAAGCCACATTTCTGGTTCTGCAAGGGGACAGGTGGCCCTGTGCTCCAGGAAGCGCTTGGCTTTCCTAGGACGGGCCCAGGCCATTTGTGTTCAGCAACCAAGAAGGACGATCCTCCTCTTGCAAGTAAAAGTGTTCCCCAGCACAGGCTCCAGAACATGCATAATCCTTCCCTGGCCCCTTTCCTCGCTGCCCCCTCTTCCTCCTAGGGCTCTGTGGCTTTGTCTTTGCGGAACTTCCCACTTAGCCTGGCGCAGGAGCTCCCAGCACCCACACTCTGCACATATGCTAAGGACCAAACAATGCAAACAGGGATGTCTCTGTGCACCTGGTTGATCACACCTTGGACATTTAGATTTTTATACCCAAGGCACTTTTCTTTTTATGTTTCATAAATAGGAAATAAATGGAATTTTTTGCATAAACATTGGAGTCTATCTAGGTCTCTTTGTGGTTAAGAGGTGCACCAGGTCCTAGCCTTGACCCAGTGGGCAGACTGAGCCACAGAGCAAACACAGATAAAACCTGAGTCCCATTACATGTGTAAGATATTTTTGCAGAAATTCACGATGTAAGCCGACACCACGTCCCCACCCTTGGAGCTCCAGACGTCTGCGCTTTATTCAGACTCTGTCCCCATCAGAGCCCGAAACTGCCCTCGGAAGAGTAAGAATGTTCCTTAGCCTATTTTGGTAAAAGAAATTGTTACAGTTCATGTGCCCATAGTATCAGTTTCCTATTGCCAGAATAATGTGTGACAAACCACCAGCAGACTTCAGTGGCATGTAACAATAAACAGTTACGTGGCCCTTGAGTCTTGAGTTCGGGTGATCTGGCTGGGTTTGGGTGATTTCTGCTGGGCTTGCTCATGTGTCTGTGGTCAGCTGTGGGTCAGCCAGGCAGCTTGTGATGATCTTGGGACCTTTGGCTCTTGGGTAACCTAGGCTGACCTCACCTGGAATGACTGGATTGTTCAGCTCGGGCTCACATGACCCATCCATGACTAGGCTGGGCCCGTTCACAGGACAGTGGCGGGGGAGCAGGAGAAGAAGCCCCAGTGTGCAATTCCATTTCGAGCCTCTGCTTGTATTGTGTCTGTTGGACTCCCATTGGTCAAAGCAGGTCATGCAGCTGTGCCCAGAGTCAGAGCGGTAAAGCAAAGCGCTAAAAAGTGTCCTGGCCAAAGGCCTGGATACAGGAAGAGCCATTCATTGGCGGTCTACCTCACCTGAAAGTTGCTCTCTGAAACTTGTTACAGAAACTTTAGCACAGGGTTGGCAAACATCTTCTGCAAAGGGCCGCATAGTAAATATTTCAGATTTGAGGGGCCATACGGTCTGTTGCAGCTGCTTGACATTATAGCATGAAAACAGCCATAAATGACATGTAAATGAACGAACACAGTTGTGTTCTGATAAAACTATTTTAGGACACTGAAATTTGAATTTCATATTTTCACATGTCATAAAATAATTTATTTTTCTTGATGATGTAACAGGATCATTCTATTCTTAGCTCAAGGGTACAAAGCTAAGCTAATTCCAGCTCCGGTACAAACAGGCTAGATTTGCCCCAGGCCCTAGTATGCTGACCCCTGGTTTGAAAGCCTAGAATAAAGTTCTGGGGAAAGAGAGACTATAGGTGATAATCTGCTGTGCTGCCAAGATTTTAACATAATTTAAAAGAAAAGGTACAATGTTCAAATCAAATGTCTAAGGATCCATAGTCTATAATCGGAACAAGGGATCTAAAAAGTCCTAACAAAGCCACCACCATCTACCTACTGTCCCTTCACCTGTTAAAAAGAAAAAAACAAACAATAGCCCAATTTTGAATATTTTCATAAAGGCTCTCGTAGGAGTATTATAACCCCCTTTGCCCATTAATATCCCTGAAAGGCAATTTTCTGTGTTCCAAAATGAATTAGGGCTAGACTGTTCCCTGCTGTTTTGCAGCCAGTGAGTACAGCCAAATACCCGTCTCCTCACAATATTTCGAGCACTTTGTGTCCCTATAAGTCTCTGAGATATTTGTGTGTATATACGTTTATTTTCCTTAATATTAATATGGCCGCAGTGTACAAAATTCAAGTCATAAGAAGGGGTATGCAGTTGATTACCCCACTGCTCTGCCTCAGCCACTGAGTTCCTTCCCCCTCCTTGACAACCTACATCTACGTACACGGTTCTTATAGACCAAGCAATATTTCAGAAACGTTTTTACCAAAAAGATTGCCCTAGTCCTACCCTACTCACTTATTTCAAATCTTCAAACACAGTCAGTCCTCCATATGCAGGGGTTCCGCATCCACAGGCTCAAAAACTGCAGATGGACAACATTTGAAAAAAAAGACACATTATTACTGAAGTGTACTATGTGGTTAGGCCTGCCCTGGTTGTCTGTGCCGGACATGTACAGACCTTTTTTCTTGTCAGTATTCCTTAAACAATACAGTATATCAACTGTTTATGTAGTATTTACATTGTGTTAGGTATTATACATAAGTAATCTAGAAATGATACAAAGTGAGGCAGGAGACAGCGTAGGAAGAACCCCGAGACGGCCCTGCTGTTACTGGCCAGCGTCTAGCATCCTGGCTGCCAGGAAGCGCCTTTTATCACTTAGGCAGAAAGAACAGTAAACCCAGGCAGGTAGGAGAAGGGAGACACGTCTCACCCGCTAGCTCAGCAGTCCCGAGCCTGGTCTGATAATGTTGCCCGGTGTCCCAACATCACAAGAAACACCGTTAGAATGGGAGGGGGGAAGTCCTTGGAAGTCTATGTAGCGTTTCAACCATCTGGGAAAGAAAGCCTTGAAACTGGGCTTTCATCCCAAGACCTGGAATGTGGGAGAGGGTCCGTGGTGCCCAAAGAAGAGCCCATAAAACACCTCGGGTTAGTTGCCCGCCTCTGGTCACTATCCGTTTTACGAGGGAGTCCCTAATGCTTACAGAAAGAGCCCATAAATAACTTCAGGTAGCTGCCCCAACTTCTATTAAGTGCCTCCCCTATCACGTATCTGTTTCACAACAAGAGGAACAAATGTCTGGAGCAAGATGAGGATGTGGGCTAACAGACCCCACGCATGCCTAATTGCCTAAATCGGGGTAGTCACATCCCCCCAGGAAAGCTGGCACCACCCTTCCCCGCTGATCAATATGTAACATTTTTACTCCCATCCCACCAACGCTGCAGTCCCCAGCACAAAGGGCTCGCTCTCTTGGTGCCCTTGCTCTCCGGCATCCCCGGGCCTTGCCGCCCCAGCCTCCTACCGCCCTCACTTTCACCCCCTGCTTGGCCCTGAGCCTCTGCCTTTCACCCCGCCCCCACCGCAGCTCGGCCCGCCCTCTGCCATGGGAACGGGTCACTAACAGCCTGGCTGCGCACTAATCGATGTGCTGCTCTGTGATTCTTCACACGAGTCAGCCAAGAAGAACCGGGTCTCTCCCGTCAACAAAAGTACAGTCAAACCTTGGATCTCGAAAGCCTTGGTTCTCGAACAATTCGGTTCTCGACCAAGTTGTTCACAGAAAAAAATGTCGCGGTGGTCCAACAAAACTTGGGGTCTCAATTCTCGACCCAACAATTCTCTACCCTTTCATGCTGATACCTGTAGGAACAGTCACGTGTCCCTCAGGTGACACAGGAGATTCTGTGTTTGAACAAATCACTTCCCTAACAGTTTTCTGGGATGAATTGAGTTTGAGAACCAAGGCTCCACTGTATGTGGGAGCATGCGCATAGGTTATGTGCATATACAGTGCTGCGCCATTGCTGTTTTTCACAAGGGACTTGAGCATCCTCGGGATTCAGTGTCTGCAGGAGTCCTGAAGCCAATCCTCAGCAGATACCAAGGGACGACCGCATGTATATATAGTTTATACACAGTTGTAATTATGGGGAATATGTCATAAAATAGTTTGGTTTGTTCTTTTCATTTAGCAGTAGGAATATGTTTTTAAGATAGGATGTAAACTGATTTCTTGTGGACAGTCGGCTTTCGAAGCTCAGGGAAAGAAAGTAAAATATTGGGAGGGTTGGGGAAGGGGTTACGTGTTGGTGGGAAAATGGAGATGGCTGTACTTGAACAACAGTTACAAAGATGAAAAAAAACGGTAAATACTTTAAAAGTGCTTAGAGACTTTTAGTAGGATGGAGTTGCTTCTGGTTAATCAATGCTCTAGTCAGGAACTAGGAAAAAAACAGATAAAATATAAATACCAACTTTTAAAAAGGCCTCAGAGAATTGCTGAAGTAAAGCAGATTGGAAGGTCTAAAATTCTAACGTAGGGAGAATCCTAGAGCAAGGTGAGCTGACAATTTGCAAGATCTTATCCCGGGGAGATTGGCTGATTCTGGGCTTGAACAAGAGGCTAAGAATCCAAGCATTGCCCAGATCGGGGGTTGCAGCCAGCAAACAGAGAAGTCGGCTGAGCTTAAGGGTCTCATACTGGTGGAAGGGCAAAGTTGGGAACCAGAGGAGACTTAAATACATAACACAATTTCTCCCCAAGTGTTTACCAAAGCTCAAAGCTGTGTAGAAACAGAGGCTATAAAAAACAAAGCTTCAAACCTCTGAAAAATAGAACAGAATTTTTGGCAGGGGGTGGGGACTGGTGAGCACACAGGGCTTTCAGTTGAAAGTTCAGGAGGGCTCTTAATTAGGAACAAGATAAAACACGTTGACTGAGGCTTATCAAAATCACACTGCAGCCTCAAAACCATATAGTACCCCAAAGAGTGGATTAAGGTGATCAGCCTCCATCCCATCTACTTAGCAGAGGAAAGAGTGGAGAAAACATCTAGAGACACTATAATTTTTTTAATATACAATTTCTGGATCTAATACAAATAACTAGCAAGTCAAAAGATAGGACCATGCTATTTAAAACCAGAATAAAAGTAGAAAATAGAAACAGGTAATCCATATATTGGAGAAAGCAGACAAGGAGTTAAAGTATGAATGATATGCTCAAGAAATAGAAATATGGAGGAAAGAGATAGATTACCCTACGGACTTCTAATAATGGCTGAGTAAGATCCTGTGGGCATGAGCCCTCCACAAATAACAACTGTAAAATCTGGACATTAAAACAAAAACAAAAACAAAACCCTGCTACTTGAAGACACTGGAGAATGAAGAGAAGCAAAAGTTTGATGGGAAACCTACACTCATAAGAGGAGAATTATGCAGAGAAATTTCCCTGTTTTTGGGGCTTGTAACTTCGTAGCAGGCAAAGTGGTATACAGGATGTGCTGGTAGAAAAATCACATACCGGAGCACTGAGCCAGGGCAAATACAGAGAAAGGGCAACTGGCGAGAAGGATGGGAATCTCAGAAGGGAAAGAACCAGAGAGAAGGGGAATCCCCAAATTCTGTCTGCTCATCTCTGCCCAAGCTCTGGACCACACATGTGCGATTCAGACTCAAGGCAGCTCAGCTAAAGACAAGAGCTAAACTGAGACTGTTGCTGCCACCCAGTAAGTGTGGTTTGCAGCTTGTATCCAACAAAGCTAACTGCCTGATAAAAGAAAAGAATGATCGCTCTTCGGAGACAACAGAAACCAGAGTCTCCACGTTCAAAACTGACACGAACACTGAGATGATCTAGATGCTGGAATTAACAGGCAGGATATTAAAGCGGCAATAAACATATGCTCTCAGTGAGTAAACAGATAGGCAATCTCAGGACATAACGAAATGATTTTTGAAAAACAGAAATCCCAGAAATAAAAATTATAGTTAATGAACATTTTTAAATGGATGGATTTAACAGCAAAAGAGGAGATAACAAAATGAGCCAATGAACTAGAAGATAGACCAACAGAAAGTTGCCAAGCTGAAGAGCAAGGGAAAAAAGATTAAAGAAGTAAAAAAGTCTCACCACTAGTTAATAATATCAAACAGTCTAACACACATGTAACTGAATGCAAAGAAAAGGAATAGAGCATAAGAAAAATTTAAAGAAATAGCCAAAATTTCCTAAATTTGATGAAAGATGGAAATTTACAGATCTAAGATACTCCAAAAAGCCACCTTGATTTAAAAAAAAAAAGGCCTCATCTAAGTACATCACAGTCAAATTATCGAAAGCTAAAGATGAGTAGCAAATCTGGAATGCAGCAAGAGAAAAACAACGCACTACATAACTGAGGGACAAAAACTAATGGCTTCTCACTACAGACCAGAGGCCAGAAGGGAGTGTAACATCTCCAAAGTGCTGAAAGAAAAAGGCCAACTCAGAATTCTATATTCACCAAAAAATATACTTCAAGAATGAAGTTGAAAACTGACATTTTCAGATGAAAGAAAACTAAGTATTAGTTACCAACAATCCAGAACTCTAAGAAATGTTAAAGGAATTCTTCAGCTGAAAGGGAAATGATAACAGATGGAAACTTACCGTATTTTGCCATGTATAAGTCGCACCCATGTTTTTGGCCCAAACTTTCAGGGGAAAAAACCTTTCATTTTAATTTTTAAATTCAATTATTTATTTATTTACATTTAGAAACAAAAGCAATTATCGTATTCCGGAGTATTATTTTGCATATGGATATTGTTATTGCTTTCTAGAGTTACACTATGAATGCATAAGCAGAAATAACAGAATTTAAAATATCTTTATAGATATAGAATTAGTACTACCCATGAATAATGTTCATCCTTATTTTTCCCTCAAAAATTTGGGCAAAAATGTGCACACTATACACAGCAAAATGTGGTAGATCTCCTGAAATGGAGAACATCAGAAATATTATCTGGGTTTATATAAAAACTACTTTTAATTTTTCCTATTAATTTCTTCATACATATAAATGTAGAATGAAAATTTTTTTCAAGTTCACAGAGTATTGATCAATATATATACCATATACTGGGCCATAAAACAATTTTCAAAAAATTTAAAAGAATTTAAATTAATTAAAAACGATAAAGAGTGTGTTCTTTGACAATGGAGCTGAGTTAGAAATAAGTAACAATAAGATAGCTAGGTGATTCAGTCTAGGTCCAACCAGGAGACAGAAAGCACAGTAATTTAAACATGGTAAGTTTAATATAAAGAATCATTAAAATAATTATTTAGAGAGGAACTATAAAATATAAAGAGAACTCTAAAAGGGTACTTCAGGGCTGACCTGAGGGGACCTGAGAAAGGACAAACTTGGCAAGGTCCCCCAGCCTCAAGGCTGGGGTACAGATCTCACTGCAGCCAACTAGCTGGTGGACAAATTCACCAGTTTTCCCAGGCCAGACAGTTGCCAGGCAAGAAATAACCCTACAGGTTGCAGACAGATTGAGGCTGGTGGGCAGGTGTGCAGGGAGCATAGGGACACCACCTGCAGGCACCAAGGCCAGAGCACACACTCTCCACATTGGGAGGGTGCCGGTAAAACCAACCTCTGCACAGGTGAGCCAAGGCTGGTGGGCAGGTGCGCCAAAAGAGTTGGACCTCTGTGTGCACGAGGACTGGAGTGTGTGATGCCCACACAGGGCACGGAGAGTCATGGAAATCGACCTTCTGGGGAGAACAGCCAAGCTTGATGAGCTGAGGCAGGGAGCTGGGGCACTGCTGTGGGTACACGGTATGCATGCCTGGAAGGCTTTGGGAAAAACTGTCCAAGGCCTAAGAAAACAAGGCTGAGGGGGCAGGTGCAGAGTTAGGAAGTTGCGCTGCCACAGGTGCAAGGCCTGAAGTATGCAGTATCGTTGACAGGAGGCCCCACAGTGAAGTGGTGGCCGGGACTCCACCAGTCATAGGAGGCTGCCAAGGGAGTGCCTGCTCCAGGTGTGCAGCTGGAGCAGAGCGCCACCTGGTGTCCTCATGCACTTGCACTGAAGATAGATCACCGTGCAGAACAAGGAAAAGCAAAACAGAGCTCAATGGTGCCAGGAAGACAAGCCCTTAGCTTCCTTCAATGTCCCTTCAGTGCCCTCTGCTGACAAAGCTTGCCATCGTGCTCACTGTAAGGGAGAAATACTTGAGTCCAGTCCATTATCGCAGGACAGGTGCTGAAGGGTAATGTGAAGCTAAAAGTCAAAAAATAGATAACAGAGTCCATATTTTTGCCTACTCAGCTTGCATATGCACCGTTCTACACATCTTTGAACTTCCCTAGTAGTTGCATTCCTACTAACAAGATATATCTGTCCTTCAAAAAAGTGACATTCTCACCCTCACCCCAAATGAGAAGACACAAATCACTCTCTCCAGGTTCAGGAAGCTACTTCTGCTCCTTCCCCTTTTCCCCACGAAGTACTGTAACAATTACTGCCCCACCTCCAACCCCAACTAGCTAGGAGTACACAGCACTGTCCTTAGAGGTTAGTCACTCTACTTAAAGTAACCTGGTTTGAGTGTGCCATTTGTTTCCTGTCTGATCCTGACTGACATGACAACAGGGCAACAGCCGAGTCAGCCGGAGTCCACTCAAAGCTCTTTTTCTTTCTAACTCCCTTGCGGGCAGTAACTCTACTGCTCGAAATCACATTCAGGCTTCAAAACCCAGTTTACAGATCATCTCATGGAAAATTCTCTCAATTCCTGCCACGAGTACTTTCGCCTCTCAATTACTCCAGCATGTTTTTTAGGGGTCACGTGTTGATCACGTTTATCTTCATGTCTTTTGATTTGTACTCCTTGAAAGGACCCTCTGGTTCTGACTCATTTTGGTGCCTTCTAATTACGTGGTTCATGAATTCGACGCACAAAACCCCCCAAATCCCCTAAAAGACTGTCTGCTAGACAAAAGACCCCTAACCACATCTCGCATTTGCAGAGCACCACGGTGCACCGTGTCTCGTTTGCAAACCGTTGTCGGAAAAGAGAATCGTTTGGGCTAGTGCCTACGTGCCAATCCCGTGGTCACATTGCCACAACTGGCCACTTCCGCTAGTGCACTGTAACCCGGGGCGGGGCGGCGGGGTGGGCAAGAGCTACCCCTGCCCCGGGGTCTAGCGAACGACGATCCCGTGGATGACCACGGTTCGCCCCAAGTCTCTGTGAGCCGAAATCCTAAGCGAATGCCGTTTGCGGCCCGCGATCCTCTCCGCACACGCTCCGACAGCCCCGAGACCTCCCGGGTCACATTTACCACAGAGTGCCGCGGGCGGGCAGAGGGGCCAGAAGCCAGGGCCGCTCAGTCCCCCGCTTCCGGCAGCACCTCACTGCTCCGGGAGCGGCAACACAGCGTACGCAGTTTCCATGGGGACCGAAGATGGCGCCGCGAGGTGAGGTTCTGGAGGTGTGTGAGTCGCTTCCTGATCCCTTCGGTCCCCCTTCGCCCTTCTTTCCCAGAGCTCGACCTAAACCCTCGATTCTCGGGTGTTACGGACATCGCTCCTCACTTGTCCACAGGGGGGAGGGTTCGCAGCCTCACCCACCCCGAGTGCCTAAAGGTCTCTAGGTGATGATCTTTCAGGTACCCCCAGATCCTTGGCTGGGCCTATTCTAGGCCGGTTCAGTGACGGATTTGCTTGCTGTGTGAGCTCGAAGAAGCCAGAGGGGAAACCTTGCGCCCCGATTTCCCCTGCCAAATACATGGTTAGATCTTAGAGGGGCTTTTCACCCCCGACGCCGAAAGAGTCGAGTTTGACCGTGATTCCGGGGGAAGAATGGGATTGAATGAAGCTCCCTCCACATCCTATACTCACACGCACACCCCTCATTATCGGCAACCAGAAGTGCCCCGAACGGCTCTTCCTCCTGGCTGCGACCATCTCGGGTTTTTTCCAAGTTAGACAGGGACCAGGCAAAGCGGTGAAGCTGCCCTCCCGCCCACCCCTCCTCTCGGTGCTCTCTTTTCAGGGAAGCGGTTGTCCTCCACCCCGCTGGAAATCCTGTTCTTTCTGAATGGATGGTATTATGCTACCTATTTCCTGCTGGAACTCTTCGTATTTCTGTATAAAGGTAAGGCGTGGGGCTCGACTACCCTTGCCCCAGAGCCCTTCCCCCTTCAGCCCCGTTCTTTCCTGCAACCCCTCTTCCCTGCAAGGTAGTGAGTGGCTTCCTTGAGAATGTTGCATTAGAAAGCCTCTCAGCAAGACTTTCTTGAGTTTGAGAGTGTGGGCTTCTCCACTCTGAATACCCCCCAGCCCCACCCCATCACCTCTCCTTGTGAACTCCACCATAAGCCCACTGGTGACTCTCAGAACTCTTCAGCAGCCTGTGTACCCCTGTACATCTGATTATGTTGGACAGTGGAGTCCCCACAGACTTTGGGGTTGGGAGTACAACCCCATAATAATGAGCCTGCTCTCACCAGCCATAGTCGCGCCATGAGTTAACATCCTCTGCAGCAGGTTAGCAGATCCTGCCCACATCTCACTAACCAGCTCATGGAAAGCTGATAAGACTCCTGTCCTCTTTATTCCCAAGCGTGTGGGAGTTCTTGTGGGCGCTGTCATATGTTGTTTGCAAACTCTGGCTTTTGTATTGGCAGGTCTCCTGCTACCATATCCAACAGCCAACCTAGTACTCGATGTGGTGATGCTCCTCCTTTACCTGGGAATTGAAGTGATTCGACTGTTTTTTGGTGAGCCTTGTCCAGAGAATGTTTCCGTTACTTATGAGATGAGCTGGTATCTGTAACTTGATTAACAAGAAAAAGTACATAACCTGGGCTCACAATAAGAGATTGGATCTGGAGGCATATCCCATTACTCCCTTTCTGAAGTTTCAAACTGCTTTATATTTTGGGTCAAGATTTATCTGGCTGTTGCTGTGTGGGCTAGACATGGGTGATAGGACAAGATTATTAGATAATTCCTTCCCAGTTGCCTAACTACTATAAAAGTGCCTGGTTCCTCTCACTGGTCTGCTTGGGAGAACAGGTTCAGACATAACTCCATGTCCAGGACAGTATGTGCCTGCACAGATCGGCACTAAGTTCCCCTCCAGCTCCCTGAACAAGGCTTTCTTTAGGACAAGCTTTATATCCCCAGCTCATCTCTTACAAGTTAGAATATCTCATCTCTGAAAACAGTGTTAAAACACAAACTGAGGGGGAAAAAAAAGACTTGCAAGACATATAACAAAGGATAAAGCAGGTTCACATAACTCACCAAGGAAAAGACAACCTAATTTTAAAAATTGGGAAAGGACACTAATAGACAATTCACATAAGAATAATTACAGAGAACCAATAAACATAACAAAATGTCCACTCATTAATAAAAAATACGTTGAAATGACAAGAGAACATTTTTGCCCATCACATTAAAAAGATTCCTAATACCCAGTATGAGAATAGGCGTGAGGAACAGGGCTCTATAGTCCCACACTCTCGTGGGTATTTATATTCTCAGATTCTTTGGGGATATAAATTAGCACATCTTTTTTTTTTTTTTCTTTTTAAATCCTCACCCTAGGACATGTTTATTGATTTTAGGGAGAGGGGAAGGGAGGGAAACATCGACATGAGAGAGACACCGATTGGTTGCCTCTTGTGTGTGCCCTGACTGAACCCACAACCTTGACATGTGCCCTGACCAAGTATCGAACCTGCAACCTTTCGGTTTATAGGACAACGCTCCAAACAACTGAGCCACACTGGCCAGGGCAGTACATCCTTTTTGCTAATATTTTTACTATGTAAAATTTGTATTTGTAGACCTAACAATTTCACTTCTAAAACTGGTTGAAAAAAAAACACTTCCACAGATATGCAAAGATATCTGTGTGAGAATGTTTGTTGCCATGTATTTTGTAACATCAGAACCAGAGACAACCTAAACACGTACCAGTACAGGATTAATTAAATAAATTACAGTATTAGTTCAGTGAAATTGTTCATATTAAAAAAGAATAAGGCAGTTATGTGTGGAGAGATGTCTAACTTACATTAAATGGGAAAAAATAAGTTGCAAACAGTATGAGAGTATGACCCAATTGTTACAATAACAGTGCTATGTAAGTACACACATGTAAGGAATCTGAAACAGTGTCCATTTAATAACAGCTGTCTCCAGGGATTGAGCATGGATCTTTTAGTTTCTGTAGTCTCTAAAATCATTTTCTATATATTAGTTGAAAAGCTTTCAATGATTATGTTATTTTTATAATTGAAAGAAAGCTTCCCCGCAGTAACAATCCCAGGATCCCTTGAATAGGAGCCCGACTGGAAGCAGGACATTTGGAGTGAATGACTCCAACCCTAACCTCCAAAGCCCTACCTCTGAGGCCAGGGAAAGCAGGCCGCTTGGAGGTGACTCCGTGGACTGTGTCTGACAGGTACAAAGGGAAACCTCTGCCAGCGAAAGATGCCACTTGCTATTAGCGTGGCCTTGACCTTCCCATCTGCCGTGATGGCCTCCTATTACATGCTGCTGCAGACCTACGTGCTCCGCCTGGAAGCCATCATGAACGGCATCTTGCTCCTCTTCTGTGGTTCAGAGCTGCTGCTTGAGGTGTTAACCCTGGCCGCTTTCTCCAGGTACTGCTGCTGAGGGACCATTTTGCGTCACCTGAGGGTTGGGTTCCCATCCCGTGCTGGGCAGGGATTCATTGTTCTTCTGACGCCTGAGGGGTCTAGTGGACTTTTTAAGGGGGAAGGGGTGTCTGTGGAACTGCCCTTCCCATTTAGGGTAGACAGTTACCCACTTAGGGAAGACACTCTCCTTGTTCTTTGGCGCCAGGAGACTTGGAATATAGAACCGCTCAGGCCAGCCGCCCTTGTTCACTGGTCTTTTAACATTTTGTTTCTTTCTTTCTGCCATCAGTATGGACAGGATTTAAAGTACAAAAATGTCAGCCAGCAGCTCTCAGGGGCTGAGCCCACACGGACTTCTGATACTTCAGCCACACCAGTGAGAAATGGCGGGTCAAGTGGCCCTGGGAAAGTTGCCGCTTTTCCTCAGCACAGACATTTGGGCAACAAACCGAGCATAAGACCACTGGGCACCATCTAAACAGGACCATCAGCCTGAGAGACTTCCACGCTCCAGTGTAGGGAGGGGCATGGCTGTCCCCCTCCTGGCCATTCTCAGAACCCGTTCCCTGCTGACCTCAAGTTCTCCTCTTTGATCATCATGGCCAGAGCATCATGTGTGGACCATGTAGGCTTCCTGGGCTTCCGGCAGGACCTGAGCCATGCTCCCTGTTCCCTGTATGTGCTGTGCCACACCTGTCACACACGAGCATGGAGAGCCACGGGATGGTGTGCTCCAAGACACGCAAAAGCCTCGTATGCTTATTCTTCAGAGATTGGGCTCCAGAACTTTTTTACTAGCGGATAGTGTTATTTTTCTATTCTCATCATGAAACAAATGCTATTTTATAATAAATGTGTATTTTCTGTTGTGCAGCCTTTTCCTTATGGCACCTGTCCCCAGAAAGTCATCCACTCCGAAAGAAGGGAGACTGTCCCAGCAGTTTGCCCTCAGGCTGTGCTTAGTGATCCAGTGTCGACCCCCCAGGGACAGCAAAGCGAATGTGCCACTGCTTTTCTTCCCCCAGTTCCAGCCTGAATTAATTCCTAAAGGCACCGTCAGCTTCCATATCTCCTTCAAGTCTGTCATTGTGCAAACAGCTGCTTATATTCCTCACCTCTGCCACAAATTCCCCTTAGAGATAATTGTTAACTCCAGGGTCAGGCGCGAGTAACTGGACGAAGCATATTCCAAACTTACTAGGATTTTTTGGTCACTTTAAAATTTTGAATTAACATAAAGGAACATATTTTTCTTCTTTTCTAAACTGGAAAAATGTTGCCTTAGATGAGTATATCATTCCCTCCTCCAAGTAGTCAATTTTAAAACTTTCTCAGCTTGCTTGGTAGTGTCCAATTCTTAATTTTTATTTTTTGCCCCAAGAAGCCACCAGGAGCCATGACAGAATCCACCGCTTTAGGAAACCTTTTTTTCAAGGGCCCTTTTGTCAGATGAATCCTAAAATATCTGTGTTTACTCAAAAAGTAACTGACCTTTAAGCATTCTATGCTGATTTTTAACTCTGCTTGTTTCCTGCGACCAGGTTCAGTCTCATCCTAAGGTCTCCACTGTCCAATTCACTGATGCTTTTTCTTGTTTTCTACCTCCTGTGCCCTTGCCCTCCAACTGCGTCTGGGGTCTATCCAAAAACCATAGTAGACAGGTCTAATCAACCATGAAACAGTATCAAAAAATCCAAAAGGAACATTCCTGATGTTTCAATCACAAACCCCACTACTACCATGATTTTCTGTTGCTTCTTGTACCGATTCTTTTTATAGCCCTGCTTTGAAGAAATCGCTGACATTAAGCTCGAGAGGCACCCATTCTCCAAGGCTTCCCTGTTCATTTGGAGGTTCAGTGGTTACGGTCACCCTGCCAGCAACACAGTCAAATGAATGGAAGGCGCAGGTGGAAGTTTAGAGGTGGCTTATAATTCAAAAGGACTTTAGAAAATCAATTTTAAACCTAATCTGCCACTTTGCAGGCTTAGAGATGAAATAATAGCCAAGTATCACACAACTGGTTATTAGCAACTGGAACTAGAAACTAGAAACCTTGTCTTAGGAGTTTCAGTCTGGATTAAGTAATTTTCATTCCTCAACAGGGACCACTTGAAGATGAGAAGGAATGGTTGAAAATGAGAAAATGATTAGGACAATAAGTCCCCTCATGTACTCCATGGTTGTCTGGAAGCTTAGTGCATTGTTTCCTGTGGATGGCTCCATAACGTTCATTCTTCCTGTTGGCCTCTGGAGCCACCTGTGCAGCAGCAGTTAGTCACGTCAGAGTAGAACATCATACAACAGAAGCCAAGGCAGCAGAGGACAAGGATCAGCGCAGCCAGTCTTTCAGGGTTAAGATGATTATAGGCTATAATTGCTCAGTCCCATGGGAAGCCACTCCATAGCCCATACAGACCTGGAGGCACTGGAATTCTGAGACAGCGGAGGGGACTGAGGTGCAGCCGGCTCAGAAATTCACTCACGGCTGGAACTGTCAGGTGACTATATGGTCCTTTTTAGGGGCTGAGGTCTGACCCCACTTAGGACACACAGATTTCAGGGTCCTGGCTCTATAGCAGCAACTTGAAGGAGACGAATGTCCACGCAGTACCTGGCAGACACAAAGATCCCGAGGCAGAAGGAAACCGAGTCACATGTTAACCAACTCATGTCCAAAGGCATTCTGCTTAAATAGTTGAGTTGGGATTGGAACCTAAGATATCCCAAAGGTCCATTTGTTTCTATACCACCATAGTACTTCCTAGGTGAAACTGAAGAGTGTATTTACTTCTCTAAACTAGCAGTCCTCACACTTTAGTTTATTAAGTCATCTGGGGCCTGAAAAGTAGATTTCTAGACTTTGTGTGGAGAGTGCTCGTCCATGTTCCCATCAGCAGGTGGAAGTAGGCACTGGCAAGCATCCTTCTCACTCCTAGCAGAGGACTTGTCCCTTCCTGAACTTGACATCGGGACTGAACTGCATAAGGTAGGACATTTATTCTGAGAATAAATCTTGGGAATCTGGGGAAAGGATGACTTGGAATTTTTCTTTAACCAGATTTTTCAGGTAGCTAAGGCAAAAAAGCTAACCCTCAAGGGGCACTTCCAAAGGTTTGCACTAGAGGCCTCCTAGTAGCTGTACCACAGGTAACTACACACCCCACATGCAACTCCAGCTAAGAACGCGGGGCTTCACTACCATCCCGCAGCCTCTACATCAGCACATGCCCATGCCCCAGACACCTCAACAAATCTATTCAATGCAGAATCCATAAAACAGCTCACACCCCATTTATTATTTAAAAATACTTTGTTACAAAAGGAAAAAAATACAATGCAGTATAAAAGATTGACAGCGTCATCAAGTTTATTACACAATTTTCAACCTATCAGAAAGACAAACAAATCACCGACAACAGGGGGACGGGGCCTTGGCCTTTTTGAGGGTTGGGTTTTCTTTTTTTTCCTTTTGCTATCAGGAAATAAAACTAAAAATTGTGTCATTGAGTAAAAACAAAACAAAAATGGGGAGAAAAAATTCTCCGGGTAAACGGCTTTTCTGGTATTCTATATATTTCTTTCCTTACACTGTCACCTTACTTGGTTTTCTCTACATTTTAAAAAGACACCCAGAGCTGCTCTCGCAGATAAGCACATCACTTAACACTTGGCCAGCTGGGTGGGGTGCCATGTTCTGAAGTGGAGGTGGGGATGGGATTTGGGACAGGGGGGAAAAAAAGCTACAAACCTGTAGCCTCTGTCCCAAGGGAATGTGCCTCTCCAACCCTGGGGGGACTCCCTCAGTGACTGACTGAGGGTATCAGAAACGTGCAGGGATGAGGAAGGGTTCAGTCCAACTCAGTCTCTCCCCTCTGAGCCAGAAGGGTCTCCAATGACCCTACATCTCACATGCCACGTCTCTTCTCATGTTAGATGTCACGTGCCCTGTAGATGCACGCACAAAGAGCATCCATCGCCCCATGGGTACTGCAGGACCCTGTTGCCGCTTCTTCCCTCAGCAACAAGAACATCACAATTTAGATGTTATAGGAAAAGCAATTCCATGTGCCTGTGTGGAAAATGGCCCCCAGAGTGGCGGTCCTTAGAACGTGAGCTCATTCAAGACAGGCTCCACTTCTTCCCTGCTCCTTATCAGAGGAAGTGTCTCCAGGCAGAGCAAGGGGAGCTACTAAGCCAATAGTCAAAAGGTGGAACGACACCAAATTTGTGACTTTTACCTATCTCCTAGTGCCAGGTTATCCCACAATAAGTAAAACTAGTACCTGGGGGATGTAAGCCCATGCTCACATCAAACCTGAAAAAAGAAAAGCCTATGGAAATCCGTTGTATCCTGCCCAACGTGCCTCCTTCCCCACTCCTGGTACTTCTCAAGGGTTCTTCACTGCCGAGGTCCGATGTCCCCAGCCTCCCAATGGCAGTACCTTCCTCTAAAACAAGGAAGCAGCCTTCTTGGGGGAAGGGCTCCACGTGTGAAATGGCAAAGCCCCGGGGAAAGGGAACACCTAGTAGAGCTGGTTATTGCAAGAGGCAACCAAGCCTGAAGAAGCAGAGGGCGGTAACTGGCTCTGCAGGGAGCCCCAGCAGAAAGCAACCTCATGGGCCTTCTCTGCTTACGGGGGGCAAGTCCACTGGGGAAGGTGGGCAGCAGGGAGTTGGAAGGGTTTAGCCCTCAGGGAGGTTTGGGAAACAAACCGTCAAATATGTAAGAAGGAAAAGCAAGAATAAGAAAAGCTTTTCAAAAGGAAATTTCTGTTCTCATGGTCCCTCCTCAAAGGGCTGGGAAGGTAAAGGAGTTAAACAAAAAAGTGGTATGTTAGCGGGTTTGGACCCTCTTGGCCCCATCAAACCTAGTGCTGAGGGCAGGACCCTGGGCATATTTTGGCACACCCAGTCACTCTCCTAGATCCCAAATGAAGGATTCAATTTCTTTGAGAAGGAAGTCTTCCCATCAACCTCACCAATGAACTGCTCCTGGAAAATCAGAAACTCATGTTTCCTTGAACAAAGCACCATTCTCTATGGAAACCAGGGGCCTGGACATGTTTTCTTCCTGTCTGCCTCCCCTCCCAACCACACAAAGTTTTTAGGTTCTTTTCCCTGGCAAACAGGAGCAGTGGGATTGGGAGGGCTGCCAGGCAGTCTTCAATCCTGTAGGGCAGAGGGAATTCCCTGGGTGTCTGGAGGGGGCTAGGGGCTTGGAGGAAGGGGAAGGGGTGGAGCGGCCTCCGTCCTTTAATCCTGATCAAGGTGAGGAGATGCAAGTCCATTAAAAAAACATTTGCTTCCAAACAGACTCCTGCAATGAGAACATCAGAAGAGAACACAAATTAGAGGTTACTTTCTGATTAACAGGGGCTTAAATGAGTTACATTGGCATTTTCTAAAGTTCCAACATATGAAGTAGGTGATGTGGACAGAGGGAGAATGCAAGCCTGGGGTTGTCTGGGAGTGTCTGACACTGTGAGTAGTGAGCGACTGGTCTGGTCAGAGGAGAAGCTACAGAACAGAGAGAAAAAAAGTAACATCTTACTTTCAGGTCGAGGAGAAACAAAGATAATCAAATGAGGTCTCAAAGCTGTCTGACTGAAAAAGAGACTTGGGCTGGAAAAATATGGAAACTAAAACATTTCAAGAAAAGTTGTTATAAGTGAAGGAGTTTAATTGCTGCTTCAGAAAATCTATTCTGAGCAAGTCATAGCTTACCTTAAGGGGAGGAAAAAATTTGGAAATGGGAGGTACAATGATGAGAAAACACGTGTGTACGTAACCAAATCCATTAATCCCCAAACACCCGAGAGGCCCTGGCAGTGAGCATGTACTTACACAGGAAACTCCTAACCCTTTTTTCTTCTTTTAAAGAAGCCCCGGTTAAAACATGTCAAACAGCATTCTGATGAGTACACACGTGTGCGTGCACACACACACAGAGCCAGAGATTTCCTAAGTTGTACTAAAACTCAAGAAATTTTTAAAGTCTCTTCCCAGGTGGTCACTGGGGGCGAGGGGCCAAGAAGCACACTAACAGCGGGCTGCAGCGATCTGGCCAGGCCAGAACATAAAGCAGAACATGGAAGTGAAAGAAAATAATCTGTAGTCACCATCTAAGAAACTTTTAAAAGCAAAGTTAAGAACTTCTGTTGAACAGTAAGGCACCGTTAAGCCATTTGTCACATCTCTATCCAACTTAAGGCCCCCAGTCCACTCAGTCCTTGTTCCTATTTTGTAATATTAATCTGCAAGGGGTGGCTTGGTCAACCTGACCACATAAAATAGAACAGCTAAATGGAAAGAGGCAGATTAAACTCAGGCTTAGGGTTTCTAATGTCCAAACTGGCAACACAGCCCACACACAAGTGCTCACCCTTCCTGTACACTTCTGCACACTGAAGGAGCTAGATGAGAAAAAAGACACGCGCCACTGTGTGACCCTTCTGCTCTGAATCAGCACTGTTTTGGCTTGGCAGCCTCAGAAATCAGTTACGGCCTCGCCCTCTGGCTTCTCTAAACACCTGTGCAGGTGGGCTTTGTCTCCTTTTCTATAGAGAACTGAAGCCCTCAGCGCTCTCTCAATTTCACATCATTTGGGCTCCTGAATCTTTGCACTCAATCAAAACTGAGCAGAAAGCTGTTTTCACTGGACCAGGAAGACAGAAATCAGTTAAGAATGACTATTATTTCAAGTTAGTAGAAGGTCCTAAAATAATGAAACAACAGCTGAGAACTACAAAAAGTCAAAACCACTGATCATTTAAGAATATCTCAAGCTCCAATGCATACACAAATATAGCCTGAAAGAGATGTACTTTGGGAACTGTCCCTATAAGACAAGACGCAGAGGATAACTAGTGCAACTAGAGAAACAAACTACAGCACTCAACTCTTAAAAGGGTATGGCTACATTCTGGTGATAATGTTTGAATACAGACAGAAGCCAAAGAGTCTTGCATGCCCTGGTCGGGTAGCTCGGCTGGTTTGAGCACTGTCCTGATGTACCAATGCGGGGGTTCAATCCCCACTCAGGACACATATAAGAATCAACCAATGAATGCATAAGTAAGTGCAGCAACAAATGGATGTTTTTCTTTCTCTCTCCCCCTCTCTAAAATCAACTGGGAAAAAAAAGAGTTCAGCAGTGGGCCAATCAGACTTCAGGCCCCTGAGGTGGTGCCTATCCTGAGGAAGGATGGCTGCTGATCTATTGCTGATGCTCAACAGAACACACCTGTTGCTCTCAGAGAACACCTGTTCATACAATATAAAATACTACTATTTTTTTTCTTTTTTAAAGCAATTTATTTATTTATTTTTAGAGAGAGAGGAAGAGAGGTAGAAAGAGAGGGAGGGAAACAACAATGTATGGTTGCTTCTTGTGTGTCCCCCACCTAGGCATGTGCCCTGACTGGGAATTGAACCGGCAGCCCTCTGGTTCGCAGGCCAGCACTCAATCCACTGTACCACACCAGCCTGCCCAAAATACTATTATTTTCTAACTAAAACGTATGTACTTAATGCTGGCAAAGTTCTTGAGATAAAGGTACCATCTATGTACTGCCTTCGCAACGTGAAATCTCCTAAATCACAACTTGGTAACTAGATGAATCCAGACTCATTAGGGTGAGAATATGAGAACTGGACATTTCTAGGGTGTCTGATTCAGTTTTCTTGGACTAAATTATTATTTGGATGGAATAACCAAAGAAAAATTTGGGACTTGGAAAACCTGCCTCAGAGTTCACTTTCCTCATCTTGTCATAGGACTTTGTCAGCCAAATGACTGTTTTCTGGGAGCTACTGAATTACAGGATTTTTCAGAGTTACCCAAATTGAATAATTCTCATAATGGGAGAAATGATCCCACGTTACACATGGAAGAAATGATGCAAAATGAGGCCCTGGCTGGTGTGGCTCCCTGGACTGAGTGCCGGCCTGCAAACCCAAGGGCTGCCTGGGTTGCGGGCCAGGTCCCCGGTGGAGGGTGTGTGAGTGGCAACCACACATTGATGTTTCTCCCCATCTCTTTCTCCTTCCCTTGTCTAAAAAAAGGAAGGAAGGAAGGAAGGAAGGAAGGAAGGAAGGAAGGAAGGAAGGAAGGAAGGGAGGGAGGGAGGGAGGGAGGGAGGGAGGAAGGAAGGGAGGGAGGAAGGAAGGGAGGAAGGGAGGGGAGGGGAGGGGAAGGATGAAAAATGACAGCTGAGATCTCAGGTTCAGATGTTCAATCCCCAAAGTACTAATGATGAGAGGATCTTGCAACTTTCCTGTCAAAAGGCTGTTAGAAGCAAAGCCACCAGGAATAGTGACATGCAGTTACATGTTCTAACTATTACAATGAATGCGGTCACAGAGACTGTATTTTGTGCTCTGCATGAATTAATACTTCCCTGGTCCCTCTTACCTAGTCAGCTCCAAAGGACACACATTGTGGGCTGCAGGACTGGGAAAGGGTGGTGATACTGGACCCACAAGCAACACTAGCAACTGTGCTAACTCCAACAAGGGAAGGGAAATGTGCTACTGCAATGGAGGCTGTGAGACGGGATCAAAGACCTACTCTAGCGCCCACCCTCCTGTCCACTCCCCGAGTCTTAGGGCCAAAGCTGTTTGTGGGCTCCACTGCTTTTCTGGAGAATATGTGGGCACCTCCCAAAACTCAGCCTGTTTCAAAATCTAGAAAAAAGTTATCTAGAAGACACAGCCTAACTGATAATTTTATGTGGGTAAACGATATCGCGCATTCTAAGATTTTGTGGAATGAATGAGTGGTTTAAGAATAGAGAAAGCAGGCAGGTAAAAAATGTTATTAACTTTTCATTTTCCCACTTACCTGTCACCTACAGAAGACGATAAAATTCCCAGCTATGACTGCTTAAGTTAATGGCAGACAATGTCAAGCAACATAGTAGAGGGCGGCAACCAAACATAACCACTCTCTTTGTGTAGCAGGTTATCACTAAGCAAAACACAACAGACTTTTTCAACTGTTTACAGTCCAGCTATTGCTGTGAACTTCAGGCACTCACAGGTGTGTGGGTGGGGGGATGGTGTTTCCTTTCCCTTCTTCATCCGGTCATCCATCTACCCACCCAAAAACACCAAACAGAACTACTCCTACTCCTCCTCCTCCTCACCCTCCTCAATTACCATTACTTTAGACCAACTGAATAGTCACAAAACCAAGGACATTTTCATAATGCACTTGATGTAAAACCACTAACTTAAGAGACCCCTAAAGTCATTTGGATCATACAGCAGACTTCAGGAACCACAAATAGACCATCCTAGCCAGTCTAAGTTACTTTTAAAGATCTCCACAGAAGAAGTCAACAACTTCTCTTACTTGCTTACAATACTACTTATATACTCTTTGCTAGAAGCTTTCTTTCAGCTGGGATTGCCAAGCTGAGAATGAAAACAGAGCTGAAGATCCTGGATCCAGCCAAGCCTAACTGAGCTTTTCAATTACCTGAGTTAATGTGGCCCCCACCCCAACTCTTCTGCTTTTGCTTTGCTTAAAAAGAAAATTTGTTGTCAATATGTTTCTTTCCCCAAAACAAATATATCCTTCCATTGAAATAAGGTCCACAGAGTCTCTAAAGCCGTGAAAAAAATAATTTTTTCCAAACTTTCTTCTGAATAAAGCATACCGATTTTTAGAATCTTTTGAGTAGATATTAATTCTTAAAATCATTAATGTTGCACGTTGGAATCAAACAAGTAGGTAATGGTCTTTTCTGTATTGGTCAATTTCCCCTATTTTTTTACTTGGAAGTTTGGAGGGGTTAATGCATAACAATGTGGTCGGTACTACAAGTGCTAGACGCCTAAGGATCATCTCACTGAGTACTCAGTAACCTAATGGGATAGCTGCTTTTATTCCCTTCACCTGTACAGCGAGGGACTGTGGAACAGAGTCATTCGGCTGGAGGACTGGGACTCACACTCCGGTACTGCCTGCAGATGCTATGCTCTTAGCCACTGTGTCTGCTGTCCCAGACACAAGGGCAAGGCAGCCAAGAAACAAACAAAAATAACTTAATCTTAGATCCATCTCAGGGTGAGACTCTGACAAACAAGCGGGAAATCTGCCCTTCTGAATTTTCAGTTACCGAAATTAAAAGTCCGCCCGTTCCCTTTATTTGCTTTAAAGAGGGAGAGCCCTGACAGGGTAGCTCGGTTGCTCAGAGTGTCGTCCTCACATGCCAAGGTTGCGGGTTGGATCCTGGGTCAGGGCACATACAAAGAAGCAACCAATGAATATACAAGTAAGTGGAATGACAAATCAATGTCTCACCAGCCTTCCACTCTCTCTAAAATCAATAAATAAAAAAAAATAGAGAGAGAGAGAGAGAGAGAGAGAGAGAGAGACATCTTCACTATTAATAATTTTTCTTTCAAAAAGATCATCTGCCAGCCAGGAATGGGGCTTCATCCCACCTTTCTCAGTGGTGCCGATCTCGTTCTCTATCCCGGTGTCTCTCGTGCTCTCGGTTCCTTTCTTGGAAATAATCATCATGCCGATCTTCATTGTGAAGCAGGTCCCGGTGCCGCCTGCTGCTCTCCCGGGACCTGCTAGGTGACCTCTCCCGGGACCGATGTCTTTTCCTATTAGAAAGATCCTTCAGACTTGCTCAGAGGGCCTACCACGTCCCTTCCAAAACTGTTTTGTTCCCATGTCTTCTAGTATTGTCTACACCCGCCTTCTACTACTATGTCATGGACCCACTGCCCAACTGTTTTAGCTCTTTGAGGTCTAGTTTTTGAGAAAATACTAACAGTTAAACTTGTTGAGATCTTACTAATGTAGCAGGCACAATGCTAAAAACTTTACATTCATTATCTCACCTAATCTTTACAACAGGTCTGTAAGATTAGCACTGCTACTGTCCCTTTTTTAAAAGTGAGAAAAATAAGACGTGGAAAGTTGAGTAATTCTATTCTCAAGGTCAGACAGGTAGTCAGGAGCAGAACTGGGATTCAAATCCAAATGTGTATGGCTCCAAAGCCCCTATTCTTAGCTATCCCGGTCTAACTTTTTTCCAAAATAAGCCCACTACCCGACCCTACACAGATTCCAGCCATGAGGTTAACTTCTTCCCCTTTCAGATGTGAGGGCTTGGTCTGCTCTTTCAGCCAGGTCCCTGCCAGGTTCCCTGGGCTCCTTCCCTCCCCCCGCCACGCCCTGGGAGAGTGCTGCTCAGGGCTGGCAGGCCACTGACGCAGTCATCAACTCACCTGGACGAGCTCCCGCTGGCACCCACACTGTAGGACTTGGCTTCAATGCCATGAAGACAGTCCTTAAGAGAGGAGATGAGGACACGGCAACGCTCATCATTGGCAACCCGGGACTGTTTGATAACAGCGATGGCTGTGAGCAGCGTCTCAATCGCGTCACTGTAATCCCCTGACAGGACGGATGGGAAAGGCCAAGGATGAGCAGAGACAGTAAACCAATTGGATCAAAAGAAGAACTCAGGAGGACACAAACCAAGAGTAACCAGCTGCCCCACAGAACTACAGTAAAACAGATGAGGCATAAGTGGTAGGTATAAAACTGGATGGCACCTATATTGCAATGGTCTGGAATCACAGATATGCTCAGATACCGTCAGTGGATGTATAAACTGGCACATCACTGTCTGAGGGCCGTGAGACAACATCCAATAAAATAACCAATGTGCATACTTTTGACTGAGGGATTCTGAAAATTTTTTACTTCTATTCGCTAACTGTGTACAAGTTTAACCATGTTTGTTTCACCACTGTTTCTTGTATTAAAGAATTAGAAAGAACTTGAAGCTCCTTCAATAGGGATGGCTATATAATTACAGAACATTGGTTCTACAGAATACTACATGGTTTTAAAAAGCATGAAATTAATTTGTATGTAAACAAAGGAATCCATGTAAAGTACTTAGCACAGTGCCAGGGACACAGAAGGAGCTTGATAAATGTTAGGTATTATTACACACGATATAACAGATGTCCAGAATATATTTATTTGAAAAGTCACAAAACAGAATTTCATAAACAATCAAAATTACATATACATATAATTCTGTATATATAATACATACACACACATATAAGTATGTGGGTGTGTATAGCCACATGCACAAAAAAAGTCTGGATAAGACACAGAATTGTAAAAAGTGGACCTGCAGGTGGTCCTTATGTAGAGGACTTTATTAACACTGCCTACATTTGTCTAAATTGTTTTAAATCTATAACTCTATGTGTATATGTAATGTATGTCTACAATGTGTATATAGCAGACATGTGTATACATGCACATATGTACATTTAAAATTTCTGTTTATTTAACCTATGCCACCATCAAGAATGAGTCCCTTCATTACCCAACTTTGGGCAAAGCCTGGCAGGGACAGTGGTCACAGGTTGGGTACTCGCACAAAGCTTTTCCAAGCTCAGTTAGGAGCATTAAGGACTGAAGATAATGCAAGGAGAGCATGAAACCAGACGAGCGTCCAGTGACGATGAGGACTGGCAGCTTCCTCTCTCCGCCAGGTAATAAGAATAAAATACAATCTGTGGAGGAGTTCAGGAACACTGGGATGTCAGCTCTACCAGAGGAGGAAATTCTTGCCTACTTTATAGGCATCCAATAAATATTTGTGGTTTGAATGACTGGAATGAGAACAACAAAAACGGAGGGAGATAGAGATTTGATTTTTGATCCTCTCGGTGTGAAGGAGTTGGTGGAGTACAATGATTTTCATTACAGTCCTCCGTATATTAGACTCATCACAATGAGCATAGATTACTTTTGAATTTAAAAAGATTTATTCAGCTCTGGCTAATGTGGCTCAGTAGACTGGGCATCGTCCTGCAAACTGAAAGGTCGCTGGTTTGATTCCTGGTCAGGGCACATACATGCCTGGATTCTGGGCCAGATCCCCAGTTGGGGAGGCGTGTGAGAGGCAACTGATGGGCGTTTCTCTCACACACCGATGCTTCTCGCCCTCTCTTTCTCCCTCCCTTCCCCTCTCTCTAAAAATAAATAAATAAAATCTTAAAGATTTATTCACATGCCAATGAAGACATCTGGAGGGGAAAAAAAAAATAGGAGAATACATACACTTCCTGTGTTTAACCTACTCTGTTGATTCAAATTTTGCAGCCAAAGCTGAGAAATTATGGAAAACAGATGATAATGTTTAGGGTTAACTTGGAGACCTGACAGTCTACATTTACATTCATTTTGGAAATCACAGGAACTTAAGTGAATACGGCTAATGTCATAAAGTGAAACTTGGACCAGAACCCTGAAACTTCCTTTTTTTTTTTTTCTCTTAGAAACCGAAGAGTCTGTGCCTGGCGCTCTCAAGAGTCATGCTTCTGGTTCTGCCTACTTACTACTAACAAGGCGGTAAAAGTTACCTATACCAGCATATTATGCCTTAAAATGACATCCAACAGACTTGCGTCTCTCTAGGATAGGCTGCATGGGGCCACCAGCTCTCTCTAGACCCCCAAAAGTAATGAGATTCCATATCACACCCTCACCTAGTAGAGGCATCAGTCCTAACTCAGCAGTGGGCCACCCCACAGACATCAGATCCACTGAAATCAAGATCTCCATAAGGCAGGAATTTCATTCTACACAAATACCACAGTGAGATGGTATTCAGGCTCCATCTTTATCCTGCTGAATTTCTTGCCAGTAGAAATGACAAAACATGGAAAAACGGAAAACCAACAGAGGGACTAAAGGCGCGAAGGCAGCAAAGGTAGGTTGAGTTACCTGCACTGGCTCCAGATACCGCTTTGGAAATGGCACTGCTGGAAATAGCTCTGTTTCGCTTCATGATCTCTTCAAATTCTGCTTCACTCACTGAGGAGGGCGGAGGGCCCGAATCTCGGCTGCACAGAAACAGTAACACTCCTGACTGCACACCCTTATTATCTGTACCCCACATTCATAGCCTCCCTAACAGCCACTATGTCACTCACTTTTATCAAGCCCCTTAAAAAAGGATATGAAGGACATGGTTTGAGTTAAATGGTTAAGGTGCAAACAAAACACCAAATAAAAACATTATCTAATAGGTAAGTATTTCCCAGGACTCAACACTGACAACAGAGGGTCCACAAGGGAAAACACAAAAAGTCAGTCCTCACTTCCTTCCTCAGGGAGAACAAAATGCTTCACTGTCTACTACATCTGGCTCAGATCTGAAAGGAACGAGAGAGTTCTTACCTGCCGTGATGGTTATAGGGTGCTGAGGCCTTCATGTATGTATCTGGGGGAGGCCCCACTGTAGTATTTGGTGGGGGGAAGAAGGCTGGATTGAGGTGAAGGGCAGGTGGGATGGCCCCAGGGGGAGGTACAGCGAGATGAGGAGGTAATCGAGGAGGAGGGGGCATGAGATGCTGGTAGTGGATGCCAGGAGGAGGAGGAGGAACCCCGAAGCTTGAGGAGAGAGGTGGTGGGGGTGGAATTGGAGGTGGGGGCAGACCCATCAGGGGAAGGGCTGAAGGAGGGCGGTTGAAGTAGGGCAGCACACTAGGGGGCTTATCCACACGGGCAGATGAGGGCACAAGGTTCTCAGAGGGTGTGGCCCGTCCGTCAGCAGAATCACTAGATTCTCGGGAGTGAGCCCGTGGAGGTATTCCTGTGAAGCAAAAAGAACTATTGTTACTGCCTAGGCTTTAGACACACCCCTAGGACCAGTTCATCCCTCAGCAAGTCATCTGACACCAGACTGAGGAAGGGAACAGGCAGCTGAAAAAGGTGAAATCATCTACTGCCTTTTCTTTGGCCTCAGAGAAAAAGTTCAGAGGCAACTGAGTTAAGACATAAACTTCGGTCTTACCACTTTAAATTCTGTAAGTCAAAGTATATCCTTTATCCAGAACTCTCAGTGCTTCACATGTTACTTATCCTTAGATTTGTTTTATATTTTTATGTGCAAAAAGATCCTAATAACCCATGAGAAAATGACAGTGTTCAAGTAATTTCATTACTGTTCAGCTGGATTCAATCTAATTTGAAATCCTGTGTCCCCTGATAAGAGTTCAGGGCCTCTCTCCTTAGACTGGTTCTAGCTGGCCTTCTCTATCCTGCTGCACACTTGGGATTTTCTCTTTGCTGTGGCACTCTGACATGGGAACATGGACGTCACTTCCTCCACCCATACACCAAAGCTGGTAGCTGGGATGAAAAAAGGCACACAATGAAGAGCAGAAGATTGGAGACTGAGAGGTAAAGAGAAAATGGGAGATAGCCAAGATCTGCCCACAGAATGAACAGATGGCACACAGCTGACAGCAGGGACTCCTAGCAAAAGCTTAGTACAAAACATGCCTCAAACCTGGGGACTCCCACTATATTCTGATGGCCCAAATGTTCTGCCCCATGGAGCAGCCTTACCAGGAATACCATCGTAGGACACTGGTGTGGTGTTACGCACGACAGGGGCTCAAGACATGTTTACGTACAGCTGGAAACATGGCTCTGACACTGTGAAGTCACTTGGTTAAATTTGTTCCCTCTCCCCAATTTAACAGTCTACTTTACACCTGGTTAATGTGGAATCCAACGGAAGAACATGATCACATGGCCCTGGGAGTCTTGGAGGCAGAAGGATGCCGTTTGCAGACAAGTGTGGAGAGAAAGAAGAGTGCTCCTTAAACTAAAACCTGTTTCAACTCCAGATTAAAGCACAGGTGGAGTTAATCACCCTGGCAGCCACCATGGTTTCTACAGTGCAATATATCACCAGTGCCTATCATAGCACTCTCTTTTTTTTTTTATTTTAATTTTTTAAATCTGTTGATTTGAGAGAGAGAGAGAAAAGAAGGGAAGGGAGGAAAGGAGGGAGGCAGGGAAGAAGGGAGGGAAGGAAGACACTGATTTTTTGTCCCACTTATTTATGCACTTATTTGTTGCTTCTTGTATGTGCCCTGACGAGAGACTGCATCCACAACCGGTGACGTTCTAAACAACGGAGCTACCCAGCCAGGGGAGCTCTCTCTCTTTTTTTTCATGTCTCAAACACATGACAGCTTGTTTATGCCCCAAGTTCTCTCAAGTTGAAGGAAAAAGAGGTATTAGCACATGTGATCTCTGAAAGTTAGCCACGTTCCCAGCTACTGTTCTCTCATCTGCAAAGTTCCGTTTTGTATCTATGACTACAAACCCCAAGAGTAACAACCATTTTTAAGCAAAGGAAGTCCACCAGTGATACTTAGTAAATTAATAGAGGTCAAATCTATCAACATGATATAACAGAAAACACCACTCAGTCACCACCACCATTTCAGCAAAGAAAGGTAACACCAAGGAATAAACAGCCAAGTGGAGGTAGGAATATTACCCCTGATACAGCTGTAAAATTGCGTGTTTTGGGAAAGTCTTAAGAGGGCTGAATTATAGGAAGACTCTAAAACAGAACGGACAAGCTGTCAAGGAAGAAAAGTGTGTGCCTTCTAGCCCAGAGCAATGGGAGCTCGTGCCACATCTGTCTAGGCTATTAACCTAGTTAAAAGAACAGCTGTTCCTATACGAGAGAAGTGGTCATATTTCTACCTTTGGTCGATCAATACTAGATCCCAGTGGACCATCCCATCAATACAAGGCACTATTTTGAGAGGACTTTAACCACCTCGCCCCAACAACCCCCACTGTTGTAAAAGAAAAGCAAAGGCAGTTTGCTGTTTCAGGAAGGGCCTTGCAGGGTGACTGCACCTTGTGAGGTCAGGACAATCAAAGGTCTGGTCCTAAGGTTTTGCAGGTTCAGAAACTCAATTTTAACAGTTCCTCTAGGGGTGATCAAACCCTAGGAGACTGACTCACGTGAACCAAACTCACAAGAGACTGATTCATAAACCAGAATGCCAGTTTATTAATTTACAACGATAAATGTAGCTGCCAAGCAGACTGGAATACTTGTGTTGGCTGGTCAGCGCATTCTCTTCCCAGCAGGAAAGCCTGGTCGGGAAACCAAGTCAGTATCAGAAGGCAGTGTGGTCAGTACAGGGTCATGATACAGGGGGTAAGGTGCACTTAAGGGAGACTGGTGGTGAGCTAAGGCAATATGACGCAACTTTCTTTACTAACGGGAAACAACTTCCCAAGCAGACTAAAGTATCTGGTACCTGAAAGGGCACCCCTGGGCAATGCTGGAGACAGTTAAATTCTCATCTTCTAGCACTTCTTTGGTCAACTCCTTATAGAGCATCCTTCCAATCCAGGTTTATGACAATATTACAGCCATCTTTATATACCTTACTTACATTTCAGGGTGGTTCCTTCTTGGTAATTGATGAAGAGGCATGTCTTACAATTAAGCCCATTTACTATACACTGAATTTTTTAAATGGAAACACACAATTCAGAGTTGACAGGAACTTTAATCATGTATCTAGTTCTGATGGGCAAAGAAGCCCATCCAGTGAAGTGACCTGGCCAAGGTCACATGACTCAGTGGCAGAACCAAACTATATCCTGAACCTACCTGACTCCCGGCAGTGTTCTTGCTTGTACTCAAGCCTCATTTTTGGGCCAACCTACTTACCATGCCACCACCCACAACCACCACCACCCTGCCCCAAATTCCTCCACACTGTAGGCTGAGCCTACACCACAGAAAACAAATCCACAGCCTTCCCCCATTCATACAGATGGTCTTCCACGTACCCCCTCTTGGGACTCGGACGCACTCACGTTTCCGAGCCTGTGCCTCAAATTGTGATAGGTTCTGCTTGGTGGCTGGCCTCACGTCTACTTTTTCTCCATTAAGAACTTTCCCCGGTAGGAGTTCCAACAATTTGTGGACAGAGTTTTCAGAGGCTACCACCACCTCAGCATACCTTGAGGAAGAAAAATTAAAAATGAATGAGATCTACTAGACAACAAAGAAGAACAAAGAAATTCTCTTTCACTTTTACTGAAAACTCGTAAAGCAAAAGACAGTTTGCTGTTATTAAACACACACACACACACACACACACACCTACCAACACCAATAAGGTGTCTGTAATTTTCCTACTTATTTGAAGTTAGAAATCAGCTTTCTTTGTCCCTCAATAAATGGATGCTCTACTACATTGCGGCTAGGTCCCCATTCTAACACAGTCTGCCAAAACCGAGGCAGTAAACTGGGCCAGGAGAGGCAGGGATTAAAAGCCAGGGCCAAAAAAGTACAGACCTGTTATCCCAACGGTTATAAACTAAAATGGGCTTCTCACATCCAGACCTCACCCTTTGGATTGGCCATTTGCTCGATTCTCTGCAAATTTCAACTCCACCACATCATAGACTCCTATAGAGCGAATAACCTGGATCAGCTGCTGGTCTGTGGTCCACTGGGGCCGGCAAAATGGAAAAGGAAGAAAGGTCAGGAGCTACACCGCTCCCTCAACCCAGAATGTCCCAAACCCTTCCCCCAAGCACAGGATTCTAGTCACAGCGATGACCTCCCACAGGAAACCCAAAAGCCCATCAATGTTTCAATTAGTCCAGGCTTTTCTTTTTGTCCTCACCCATACAGAATTCCAAAACCACCCACCCCCTCCACAATCCCCATCTTTAGAGACTAAGAAGATTAAAACCTATTTCAACTTTGACTGCCATTTGGGCTGGCTGGTCATCAGTTCAAATGCTGATTACTAGCAGCTTTTAATTACAGATCTGATATGCTACAGTTGACCACTGTCAGGAACTTTTCCCTCATATATACATTTCCTATTTTGGAAAAACACCCCTCCCCCACCAGCCCAAAAACATGTCACACAATAACTTGCAGAATAACAATCACCACCTACCCCGAGTGTACTAGAGCTATCAAGGTCTTTGATCCCTGTCACCCATCATTATCACAGGACCATCTAATGATCACCAAGAGTTCAAGGTATTCACTCTGAAATCTCATCCCACAGATGACCCTGCTAGACATAAAGCCCCAGGGTCAGGGGTGGTAACAAGATGGCAGAAAAAGCAACTACCCACTTAATCATTGCTTTCTTCGGCATCAGAACGTCCTCAGGATAGTTCTCTTTCAGAGATCAATCCAACCTGATCCCAGGAAAAAGAAATCCAACCCCATCAGAGCCCAAAACAGTGCAACATTGATTTCTGAAAATGCCATCACCTCCCAGTGCTCTCCCTCCAGCCCACCCACAGGCCGTTTTGGTTGCCCATGCTCACCCAGGAGAAGCTGCCCACATAGACAGCAGCTCGCCTATTACGCAGGCCACTATAGGTGTACAGAATCGCAGGGGTCTTGTTATTGGGCTTGGGAGATGGTTCCTGGCGAACAGGAGGAGGTGGCTCGGTGCTGCTGCTTCTGTCATCTGAGGGCTGTGAGGTGGCTGTCAACACGTCATCATACAGGTCAATCTGATCTGTATTGTTGAACTCTGGGTCCTGAGAGATGAGGGGTCAGCAAAGGTGGATTTGCAAACCTTTCATTTTGTTCATTCTATTTCACTCTAGTTTACCTAGAATTCACAGTCAAATACTTTATAAAACAGAAAACTTCCTTGTTCTACTTTAGGAAACTAGGGTAAGAAAAACTTCCTCATTTAAAGCTACTTCACTTAATTATGCTCGTGTAGGTTTTTCGCCCAAGACCCTGTTAATTGTCTGCAATGTTTCTAGCTCCAGCCACCTGTGAGAATTAAAAGGTACATGATTAAATAAAAATGCAAACTAAGAATGTAAGGAGATGCATTTATTGTTGTTATCCATGAGCTGTTTCTAAAGACCACATCTAAAACACACTAATGAAATTTCAGTATCTTATACATTTTCAAAATCAAGAGTTACACAAAACTTACCAATATATTTAATAAGAAATAGAGTATATTTATTTAGAAATAGAAAGCAGTGGAAAAACATGTTAAAATGGGAACCAAAATGCAAAAAAGAATCGGACTTACTCGTTTAAATTACTTGATTTACACAAATGATTTAGGGCAATTCTAAAACTCATAGCACATAATCCCATCTTCCTAATAACCATCAAAGAAACATTAAAACAAAACAAAAGGGAAGGTAATAACTTTGGGGAATTTTCACAAAGTTCTATTTCTCAAGTGACAGGCACATCCAATATATTACCATGACACCTATATAAGAGACATCTTTGAGCAATACCAGAGATATTTAATCAAAAGTTCTCTAAGATATAAGGGCCAGAATACAGGAGATGTACCCATAACATAAGTTATGTCACAGTGAGCATTTATAATATGTCTATTCTGGAAGATATGCAAAATATACTTTGTGTCTATGTGATATGATACTCTGTGGACTGAGTGTGTACTCCGCCCCCGCCATGCATATGTTGAAACCATACTCCCCAATGTGATATTAGGAGGTGGGGCCTTTGGGAGGTAATTAGGATTAGATGAGGTCTTGAGGGTAGAGCCCTCATAAATGTGCTTAGTGCCCTTATAAGAGTCAAGTGAGAGACTGTTTGTTTTGCTCTACTCTGTATCATGTGAGAGTATAAGAAAGTGGTGATCTAGCCCTGGCAAGGTAGCTCAGTTGGTTGGAGCATTGTCCCTGTACAACAAAAGGTTGCAGGTTCGATCTCCAGTTAGGGCACATACAGAAGTCAACTGATTGATGTTTCTCTTTCTCTTCCCCCTTTCTTCTCTTTCTAAAATCAATACACATATCCTCAGGTGAGGAAAGAAAGGAAGGTAGGAAGGGAGGGAGAGAGGGAGGGAATAAATGAATGAATGAATGAATGAATGAATAAATAAATAAATAAATGAATGAATGAATAAAGTGGTCTGCAACCCAGAAGAGGGCCCTCACCAGAACCCAAACTTGATTTTGGCCTTCCGGCCTCCACAACTATATAAGACATAAATTTCTGCTATTCCCAATCTACCCTGTTTTTAGTATTTTGTTATAAAAGCCCAAGCTGACCAACATTATATACCAAAAATCCTGAAACCGCAAGAACTACTATCAAGGGGTCTTAATATTTCAGATTTTGCAATGTCATTATCTCAGATCTTTTTTTTTGAAAGGATCAGACAAGTATTTTTTTCAGCAAACACTCTAACATTCAAACAGTGCTAAAGATGATGCTACCAAAATGACAGAGAGAAGTTCGAAGTGTATTAGGGAAACCACAGTTCATTCATATCATTGCTGTCTTTTAAAAAAGGGAATTAAGGAAAAGCCTACATTAGGTAACTTGTCCAGTTCCCTGTAAGTCATTTCCTCATCTGAAGAACTCAGGACAGAAAGCTCCAATGACTTTCTCTCTTCAATACCATCATAAAAAGTGAGACTGGAGAGGAGAGACTTTGTCACTACAAAATTCGTTATTAGACCTACATACCACCACAAACTTTTGGAAACAATCTTTTAGTTTCTCATCTTATCTGAAATACAATGGAAGAACATGCATACTAAGATACATTACTGAATGTTTTGCTAGTGAAGGGAAAAGATTTTACTTTCTGAGTCATGTAAATAATTTCAAAGGTCACAAATACTCTAAGAAACCCCACAGGGGAAGATTTTAAACCTTGTAAAAATGTTAAAAGAGAATGGCAAGAGAAGCTTTTTAGGGGCAGCTTAGAGACAAGAAAACATTTATTTATGCACCAGCTATGGTGATTTACCTTTGTGGTTCGAAGTAGAGAAAGCACTTGATCCTCTCCAATGATCTAATCCTTGGAGAGCACTAATTTACACTAGGTTTTTTTTTGTTTTTTGTTTTTTTTATCAAAGATTTTGAAATGAAACTTAAAGGGAATAAGGAAACACAGTATCTTGGATAGTCAACGGAATCAAACTGGGATCCCTTCTGTGTAGTACCTGTGATGCGGAGAAGTGTGCCTAAAAGTTGTAATACAAAAATTACCACTGATAATGGGGCAGCAAACTAACGTGCAGCTTTGGATAGCTCAGAAGACAAATGTATCACCAGGAAGTACCCCGTATTATAAACCTGGACAAACAGTCTACTCTTTCAGGACACCTTAGAGAATGGCAGGCTCAATCCCGAAAGACCCCAATGCACAGATTACCTTACCACTCTAAGGAACACAAAGGGATCCAACAAGCACAAAATTGTCACAAGATTCAAATGGTCCCTCTGGGCCACAGGCCTTCAGTTCAAAGAAGTTGATGGGAACTGTTCTGATGCACCGGGCAGTTCCTGCTAAGGATTGTATTGAGGTAAAATTTTATTGAAGAAACAAGGTATCTGTTAGCAACACCAATTCACTTTACTTCTTCAGTTGGTTATGGCAAAAAACAGATAATGGCCTGAAGTTTTTCTGATTACCAAATAAGCCAATGATTTATGCAGTAATGTATTAGGTTAAGGCAAAAACCTAATTTTACAAATTAAGTGAACAATAAAATTTTTACTTAAAATAAATAAAACAAAAAATTTAAAAACAAATAAAAGAAAAAGGTTTTACTTAAAAAGGAAGTATGTATTTAATACTGAATGCCTATCTCATGAAGAACTTTGTGTTTAATAGCATTGGAAGAACTGTGATTGTGTTATGAAGCTTCATGGTTAACAACAGAACTTGCAGAATTTTAAATATGAATAACAATTCCTTACCTGAATGCTCGCCTCCAGTCCCCTTTCCCTGTTATCTCAGGCAGTAACAAAGCCTCAGATTTACTTTTCTTGAAGCAACCTACTTGATACCACTGTTTCTTTTCATTGTAACCAAAGCTAAAAAATGTAGGTTTTCTAATTACCATTTCTACAGTTCTCACTTCACAGCCTTCTTCCCTGTCACCGGGAACACCTCCTTTGAGCACATGGATGGTCCCCCCGCTCCCTTTACCTCACTAGTCCCAACAAAGTGCCTAGTACACAGTATTAGCTCAATAAATACTTGCTGATGGAAAGAAGAGAACTGGGCATACTTTGCCAAGTGCCTGCCTGTCTTGCACAAGGAACAGAGACAAAACACCCAGGAGAGGGGCAGCTCTCAGTGGCTATTCTGTAGTTCTTCTCCCCTTCCCGAGAGAGCAGCTGCTGAGTCTCAAGACTCAAGACTCGCTGTGGAACAGGAGTAAAGCAGCACATGTAAGAGTTCAGGGAATCAGCACCACAGGGGTCCAGCTAGGAGATGCATTCATTTTCCCTGGGGAGCAAAGTACACGTGACGAGTATTTTGTGCATGGGTCAGTCTGGGGTGAATCAATGACATTCTTAAAATATTCTAAAGCACTACCTAACCTGACCGCCTTCAGTCTAAGTCTGTTTCTAACAATCCTAGCCAAACAGAGCTTTTATTATTTTTCTTTTTTAGCAGCCTCCAAATTACACTAAAACCAGCTTTGGCAAAAATTAACTCACTGGTTGGGGGGAGCACTCCTCTCCCAACCTTCCACAAGGCACTCAAAATCCACATTCTTCAACTTGCTAAGCATCAAATATTGCCTGGTATAAATGTCTACCAGATCCCATACACCATCTTCAGCCTGTCTCAGACCCATAAAAAATGCTCTTTAACAAGGGACCAGAGGACACAAATTGTTGAGGCCAAGGACTTCTACTCTCACAAAGCACTGACCTCTGGACAAGGCCTGTATCTTATTTATGACTTACAACTTATATTGCTAAAGAAAAAATGAAACCTCGCTTTCTTAGACCAAATGTGGCTAGACCTGTGGTGAAGGATCCCATACCGCCCATTTCCCAAAGTAGCGCTGTTATCCACCCACGCAAGGGAGCCAATTCCACTACTGGAGTCTTTTTTTCTTGCTATCTTGTATTTAAAAAACAAAGAAACCATAATTTGTTAAAAACTAGTGAAAGTCTGATTCAAAGTAACATGGAAAACTCAGGAAAGCAATGGTTTGTAACTAAATTGACATACTAAACCTTCCCTTTTATCTGTACGTAATTATTTGACTGGTTTGAAATTAAAAAAATTTTTTCATGTATTTAAATCAATCAATAGCCATATGTAGATGGATCCAATTTACCCAAGGAGATACTAGAAAATGACTATTAAAAAGTATAACTGGTGATGGGTACGAGATCATTACACAATTCTAATTTCATGTTTTTAAAACCCCTGTTAAAAAGGTATAATACATTAAAAAAAGGTTTTTATATGCAAACTTATGCCAAGTGAAAAAAATAACATGCATTTCAACCTCTTCTGTTGCCTCACATGAAAGTCAGAGTCCAAGCAGTGTACTTCCTTTCTGTAGTTTGTTCTGTTTTTTTTTAAAAAAGATTTTATTTATTTATTTCTAGGGTGAGGTGAAGGGAGGGAGAAAGAAAGGGAGAGAAACATCAACGTGCAAGAGATACATCGACTGCTTGCCTCTCGCACGCCCCCAACCAGGGACCTGACCCGCAGCCCAGGTCAGGTGCTCTGACTGGGAATTGAACCAGCGACCTTTCGGTTCACAGGCTGGTGCTCAGTCCACTGAGCCACACCAGCCAGGTCTCTAGCTTGTTCTTTTTTTACCCTTTCTCCAAGTCCTAAAGCATACCCCTTAAAAGATGCCAACGGGAAGAATCTGTTTACTGGAGTAGAATGGTGCTGAAAACAATCCAGGCCAGATATTAATAAGCTTTAAATAGAGACTCTGAAACATTCTTGAGATATGACCTCAAGAGCTCAAAATCAAACCATGTATGAGATTATTGTTTCAAGGGAAATCATTGTATAATGTTCCTTGATGTAACGTACAGGCACCACAAATCCAACTTAGAGTACGTAAATGGGTCTATGCCTCCTTTTTAACTGGTTTACCCAAAACTTTCACTTCTCCCTTCATCTCCCAAATAATTGGATTCATCAATAAAATTTACTACGCAAAAAAACGTCTACGGGCTTCTTAAGGCTGAGGTCAAGGCACTAACAGAAGATGTAAAACCACCAGAAGGGAGCCGACATTAAATGTTAGAGTATCCTTACACTGTGCCTTTGCACCGCCTTGTGGGACAGGGGACTAAGCACTTTCTTCTAGCAGCAGCTGGAGAGAATCACAAAGGGACGGGTACCAACGCCGTCCTCGTAAATTCTACAAACAAATCTGATCTGTAAGTGTGGCTGGGCTCTGAGGAGACAGACATCCAACTCCGGCTGCCTGGGACAGCACATTCCACAGGTGGACGCACCGTTCCATTAAACCTGATTTTTATTTGCTCTTAAATCAAAGCCTTTAAAATGAAGCCTGGAGGCGTAAATTAACATGAAGCAGGACGGTCAGAAGCCTTCCAAGTCTGAGCCAGGGAGAGAATTTAAAAACCGACAGGGGCATTTTCAGGCCTACCAAACCCTCGAGGCCTGGCAGAACTCGGCGCCGCCGCGAGGATCGCTGGAAGCGATTCCTCCGCGGATCCGGGAAAATCCCAACGCTCGCGGCGACCCCTCACCTGATTGAACTCCTCGTCAGCGTATATATCAATCAAGTCCACTCCTTCGGACATGGCTCCGGAAGGCAGATCGCGAGCCCGGAAAACGCACAAAGTAAGAAAGATGCCACTGCATAGCCAGAAAGAGGCAACAGTTAGATGGCATGCGGGTCCCGGGTGGGAAGGGGGGCAATGGTTGCCAGCCTCCCGTCTCCAGAGACGCAGCCTCTCGGCAGCCCAAGCTCGGCCCCACCCGCTCCGCCCCGCCCCCGGCCTCGCACCGCCCCTCGCTCTCCCAGGCCGCCGAGGCTCGCGGGGCTCGCTACCCATCACCCTCGGGCCCGGCCCGAGCTGCGCCGCAGCTGGCCGCGGCGCGACGGGAAAGTCCAGGCCTCTGCCGAAGGGGCCCTCGGACGGCGCTGCGAAGAACGCCCAAGGCAAAACCCGCAGCCCCAGCCTGGCGCACCTGCCTAGGCCCCAAGGCCGCCTGGCCAGAGCCCTCTCCGGTCCCGGGGCTCCAGCCGCCCCCGCTCCCCACCCTGGCCCAGTCCTCGCCCCCAGCTAGGCCCGCCCCGCTCCCTCCCCACAGACCCGGCCCAGCGCTCCCGGCCCCCTCCCACAAAGGCCCGCACCTCCCTCCGCCCGCCGACTCCCGCTGCCCCAAACTCAACCGACCCCCTCCCCGCCTCGGCGCCGGCCCCGAGCCCTCTTCCGGCCCAGCCGGCCCCCGGCCGCGCGCCCCCGTTACCGGGAATATGGCGGCGGAGGCGGCGAGTCCGGACTAGGCCCGAAGCGCGCGAACCGCTCTCGGCCCCCAGATCCCGCCTTCCCCCCCCAACTCCGCCACGGGCGTCATACGCACAGCCACTTCCGCTATACGCAGGGAAGTGTCTTCCGCAAGGCCGGGGCCCTGGGGTTCCCGGCTTCCGGGCCGCAGGCTTCCGGTACAGGTCGGGAAAAATGGCCCTCGCCTCCGTGTTCCCGGCTCTGACGCGGGTGAGGAGAGTGCAGGTTCAAGGGTCCCAGGCGGGTCCCGACAGAGACTGAATCTCGTTTTCCTCCGCAGTCTTAGAGACCGTGGGGAGCATCCAACCGCCTGACAGCCCAGGGCAAGGACAGACCCGAGGAGAGGTCAAGCGTGCAAAATTAGGAGATTCAGGTCGCCTCCGCCTTTTGCTGAGCCCACTGTGTGCCTCCCTTGTAGTGTAGTTGAACGATTAGTCTTCCTGCGAGACCCAGTGTGGATTTCACCTATGGCCAGGTGCAGCTGGCCCGACCGCCTCTGGGCGCCCCTAATCTCTGATCCTAAGTCTTCTCTAATACCTAGCGTGATTTCACATCGCATCATAAGGACTTTCTTTTTTAATGTAGGTGTTTACCACTGTATACTTCTCTCTTAGTACTGCTTTTTTGCTGCATCTGATACTTTGTATGTTGCGCCTTTTGTCTCAACATATTTTCTAATTTCCCTTTTGATTTCTTTGACTCATTTGAGCCGTTGGTTAAGTGCGTTATTTAATTTAACATATTTGTAAATTTTCCAGTTTTCCTTCTGCTCTTGATTTCTAGTTTCATTTCACTGGAATTTCAGTTTTCTTAGACAAACTTGTTTTGTAACTTACCATGTGATCTATCCTGGAGACTGTTCCCAGTGGGCTTTAGAGGAATGTATTCTTGCTGCTGTTGGATGGAATGTTCTGTATATGTATGTTTGGTTAATTGGCTCTGTAGTGTTGTTCAGGTCTTTTGTTTCTTTACTGATCTTTTGTCTGGATGCTCTGTCCATCATTGAAAGAGGGGTATTGAAATCTGTTACTGTGTTGCTATTTCTCTCTTCAGTGCTGTCAGTGCTTGCTTCATATGTTTGGGTGCTCTGATGTTGATTGCATGTGTATTTGTAATTGTTACATCCTCCTGATGAATTGACCTTTTTATTACTACATAATGTTCTTTATCTCATGACAGCTTTTGACTTCAAGTCTATTTTGTTTGATATGAGTAGGGGCATTCAGCTCACTTTTGGTTACCGTTTGCATGGAATATCTTTTTTCATCCTTTTACTTTTCAGCCTGTATGTATCCTTACATCTAAAATGAGTCTCTTGTAACAGCGTATAGCTGGATCTTTTTTTTCTTTTAGTCCATTCAACCACTCTGTGTATTTTGGTTGGAGAGTTTAATACATTTCCATTTAAAATAATTACTGGTAGTAAGGACTTACTGTTGCCATTTTGTGAATTGTTTTCAGCCTGTCTTGTAGCTTCTGTGCCCCTCCTCTTCTCTTACTGTTATTTTTTGTCTTTTGTGGATTTTTAAAAATAGAGACATGCTTTGATTTCTGATTTTTAAAAAAGATTTTTATTTATTTTTTTAGAGAGAGGGGAAGGGAGGGAGAAAAAGGGAGGGAGAAACGTCAATTGGTGACTTCCTGTATGCTCCCCAACTGGAGACCATACCCACAACCCAGGCACTGTGTCCTGACTGGGAACCAAACTGGCAATGCTTTGCTTTGCGGAATGATGCCCAACCAACTGAACCACACAAGTCAGCTCCTTTCTAAATTTTTATTGTGTGCCTTCTATAGGTATTTTCTTTTTGTTTATTGTGGAGCTTACAAAAAAAAATTCACTCTAAGCTGATAACAATCTGGGAGGAGAAATGTAGGGCAGAGGGGAATAAAGGAAAGATTTAAAAAAAAAGAGAAAAACTGATAACAATTTAACTTTAATCTCATACAAAATTCTGCTCTTTTATTCCTTCCCACTACAATGTTACAATTACATATTTTATATTGTGTACCCTGAATCACGCCTGTCAGGGCATACTTTTAAAAAAAAGGTTTTGTCTGTTAACTTTTATATCAGAATTAAAAGTGATTTATGTACCACTGTTATAGTATTGCAGTATTCTTGGGTTTGTCATGTATTTACCTTTGCCAGTGAGCTTTATGCCTTCATATGCTTTTGTTTTGCTATCTCGAATGCTTTAGATCTTTTGGGTTTCTTGAAGTTGAATGTTCATTTCCTGTATTTGAGGTTTTTGGGGGTTTTTTTGCCATTATTTCTTCAAATGAGCTTTCTGCCCCTTTCCCTTTTCTTCTGCTGGGGTTCCCATAATGTGTATTGTGGTCTGCTTATTGATGTCCCATAAGTCTCTTAGGGATAATTTTCTCTTTTTCATTCTTTTTTCTTTTTCTTCCTCTGATTGGGTAATTGCAAATGACCTATCTTAGCGTTTATTTCTTCTGATTGATCAAGTCTTGTCTAACCCCGATAGTGAATTTTTCAATTCAGTTATTCTTCAGTTCCAAAATTTGTTTGGTTCTTTTTAATATTCCTTTGTTGATATTCTCATGCTGTTCATGCCTTGTTCTTTTGAGCTCAGTGAACATCTTGATGACAGTTATTTTGGATTCTTTGCCTGATAATTCACATAATCTCTGTTTCTTTAGGGTCAGTTTCTGGAGTTTGTTTTTTTTGATTGGACTACATTTCCTTGTTTCATCACATCCTTTTCAACTTTGTGTTAGGATTCACTCCTTTGAAAAAAACAGCCACCTCTCACAGTAGTTTTGGACTGGCTTTGTACAAGGAAGGACCTTCACCAATCAGACCTGCTTGAGATTTTGGGGAGCTCCCTCAACTATTTTACGGTATCTGTCTTCTCTGGGTTTGTGCTTGTAAATTGCCAGCTAGAGGGATTCGCTGGCTGTTTTCAGGAACTCAGAACGTCTTCCTCCCTCTGGTGTGTATCTGTGGTACTGCAGATCCTGTGGAGCTGCCACAAGCTTCCCAGCTCCTCTTGGTCTCAATAGTCCCTAGGCTTCTAGGGTATTCTGGGTCCCCACAAAGCTCCAAGTTGGTGAAGACAGAAACCAGCTTCTTGAGCAGCTCCTTGAAAGGCAGGAATTTTGGATGCATGCTCACCTGTTCTTCTCAAGGGAGAGGCTGCCAAGCTGTATTGGCCCCTGTCTCCCCGTGGTCCTCTGGCGCAGCAGCAAGCTATCCAGTTCTCTTTTGTTTTCAGAGGCCCCCACACATCTAGAGTATGCTGGGTCCTATCAGTACTCTGAGACCGGTGAGACAGAAACCATTCTCTCAGATACCTCCCCCAAAGGCTGGAACATTGGACAGACATTCCAACTCTTACCACTCCGTGGAGAAGCCAGGAGTTGGGGGTTTTCTGCTGCTCATGTGCTGAGCCAGGAGTAGTGACCAGGGCGAGTAAGTGCGTTAGTCCAAACCCTCACCTAGCTTCTCAGCAGCACCCCACCTGGCTCCCTTACCTGTCAGCAATTAGATTCAGAGAGGACAAGAACTAAGCACATCTGCACATTGGTCAGATATATGTTTCAGGCTTCTCTTTCTCTCCCCACGGAGGAACGAGGAACTAAGAATTTTCTTCATTTGCACCAGGCTGAGCTAGGGGGAGGGACTGGTGAATGAGTGTCATGAATTTTCCTTCCAGCTTTGATGCAGCTGCTTTTGTGCCTGTCTGGGGGTTAGGATCTCTTAATTGGTTTCTGGATTTCTCATAAAGGGAATTGGTCCATATATTATGAAGTTGATGTCTCTGTGGGGGAAGGAGAGGGTGGGGCTTCGTGTTCTGCCATCTTGCTGGTGTTCCCGTCTTCTCACTGCGTCTTGATAGTTTTTGCCTTTCTCTGGATTAGGAGACCTTTGAGGATTAGGGTCCATGCCGTCACTATGTGCTCCGATTTTAACTCAGCCAGCTCAGTTAGAATACAAACCATACCATAAGGGATTCAAAGGAAGAAGAAAATATTTCTGCTGAAGAATTTCTGGAAGGGCAATAGTTAAGAACATGTTTGCAGTTAGAGCTAGGTTTCAGTTCTAATTGCAGTTACTATTTGGGTGACCTTGGGAAGTTTTTTAACCTCTCTGAGCCTTAGCTTCTTCCTAAGCCATAAAGTGGGGTCAGTATCAGCATCACTTGTTAAGGACTAAATGAGATCAAATGCATTTAGCACCTAGTAAGTGTTGAGCAGATGACAATGATGTTTTCGATGTTAAAGAGATGTTTGTGGTTTGTTTCAGATACTTGCTCTATCCAGGCGCCACCTAGTGTCTCCTTTGCTCAGCATGACGTCATTCAGCCGGTCCTACCGAGGCGACAGCCCGACAGATTCCCAGAAAGATATGATTGAAATCCCTTTGCCTCCGTGGCAGGAGCGAACCGATGAAACCTTAGAAACCAAAAGGGCCCGCCTGCTCTACGAGAGCAGGAAGCGGGGAATGCTGGAGAACTGCATTCTGCTCAGGTGGGGACCCGGGGGCCTTGGGGTCGCTTCTCTTTGACGGGGTCAGCCTTTTAAGCTCTTTCTCTCTCTCTCATTTTTAGCCTCTTTGCTAAAGAATACCTGCACCACATGACAGAGAAACAGCTGAACCTCTATGATCGCCTGATTAATGAGCCCAGTAATGACTGGGATATTTACTACTGGGCTACAGGTACTGGGCATGAAAAGCAGCATAATGTGAACAATAGGATGACATGAGCCGAGTTGAGTCTGGAATTATATCCGTGGCATTTTTTTTCTTTTATTCATACAAACAGACACTCAGCCCAAACACTTCACATTTTTCTAAAGTGTATAAAGTTTGATTAGTTAAGGTTCTTTGTTTGCTAACAATAGAAACCTATTGTGTGTAATTTAAGCAAAAAGGGAATTTAGTGAAATTATATAGGTATGAGGAAGGTTGAAGAGAAACTAGGCTGGGAATGGACTGGAACCAGCCAGCTCTGTAACCTGCATAGCAAGAGCTCCTCAGGTGTCTCATGCTGGCACTGCCTTTGCGAGGAATGAAATCTCACCGCGTTACAGTCAGAATTAGCTTTGGCTGTGAGTTAAAAAAAAAAAAAATTCAAAACAATAATGGCTTACGTAAGACTGAGCTCTATTTCTCTTTCTCAGTTCTCTCTCTTGTAACAGAAGTCCAGGGTAAGCACCTAGAGGGCTTTTAAAAAGTCCTAAGGTCAAACCCTGGCTGGTGTGGCGCAGTGGACTGAGTGTGAACCTGCAAACCAAAAAGACGCTGGTTTGATTCCCAGTCAGGGCACATGCCTGGGTTGCAGGCCAGGTCTCCAGTTGGCGGAGTGCAAGAGGCAACTGATTGATGTGTCTCTCATGCATTCATGTTTCTCTCCCCCTCTCCTTCTCCCTCCCTTCCCCTTTCTCTCTAAAAATAAATATGTAAATAAATCTTTTAAAAAAAAATAGTCCTAAGGTCGAGTCCTCTTGACTCGACACTTCTTCATCCCTAGCATGTGTCATCTACCACACTGTGACCCAAGATGGCTGCTGAGGCGCTGTCTGTCATGCCTGTGATTCAGCCGTGAAAAAGTGCATAGAAGAGCACACCCAATTCTTTATGATCCTTCTCAGGAAATTATGCACCATACTTCCACTTATTTTCCATTGGCCACAATTTAGTCACATGGCTATACCTCACCATAAAGGAGAAGTGATATAGTCTGTTCCATGTGTCCAACTAAATAGGAAGTTCTATTAAGGAAAAATGAGGGAATGGATCTTAGGGGATATCTCATCTGTTTCTCTCACACTCTGGGTCTTCTGTGTTTTTGTTTCCACTCAACATGCATCATAAAATAGAAGCCATTCTGTAGGTTCCAGGTATAAAATGTGATAATGAATTGTGATTTCAGTACTGTGTCAAAGAACTTGTCTAATCTAAAGTCACAAAGATTTTCTCTGTTCTAGGAATTTTATGGTTTTAGAATCAACTGTTCAGTTTCTCAAAATAAGAAAATCCTAATTGGATTTTGATTGGGGTTGTCTTAAGTCAATAGATGAATTTGGGAAGATTCTAACAGCAGTTTAGAATCATCTAATTTATGAACACCATCTCCATTTATTTAGGTCTTTGATTTCTTTAATCAGTATATTATCTATCGCTGCATAATAAATTACTCTAAAACTGATTGGCTTAAAACAACCGATACTTCCTATCTCGTTATTTCTGTGGGTCTGGAATCCAGGCACAGCTTAGCTGAGTCCTGTCCTTCAGTCTGTTACAAGGTTGTGGTCAGGGTGTCAGCCCAGGGCCTGGGGTCTCATCAGGAGGCTTGACTAGGGGAGGATCTGCTTCAGGCTCTCCGCTGTAGCATTTAGTTCCTCACCGGTTCTTCAGTCATAGATGGCTGCTGCCTTCCGTTCTGTGTCACATGGACCTTTCCCACATGTCAGCTTGCCAACCAAGAAGGTAATGAAGAGAGTCTACTGGCAAGATGGGAGTCTCAGTGTTTTGTAACCTGATCACAGCAGTGATGTTCGTCTTTGCATCTATTGGTTAGAATAGAATTCAGCCACATTTAATGGGGCCGGGGGGAGGGATCACACAAACACGGTACCAGGAGGCAGAGATCATTGGTGGCCATCCCAGAAGTGTACCAGCTGCAATCAGTGTTTCATAGTTTTCAGCATATTTTGCTATATTCATACCTAGGTATTTTATGTATTTCGGTGCTATTATAAATGGAACTTTAAATTTTTTCTCCAGTTTTCCAGTGTTGGTAGAATGTAGAAATACAGTTGATTTTTGTGTGTTGACTTTGTATACTGTGACCTTGCTGAACTCATTTAGTTCTAGAAGCTTTTTGATAGATTCTTTGGGGTTTTCTATGCAGACAGTTGTGTAATCTGTGAACAGAGGTGGTTTTCTTTTTTTTCCAATCTGTATGCCCTTTAAATCTTTTACTTCCCTTACTGCACTGTCTAGGGCCTCATGTATAATGTTGAATAACAGCAGTGAGAGCAGATATTCTTGCCTTTTCCCCATGTTGGGAAATATCCTGTCTTTTACCATTAAATATAATGTTAGCTGTAGGTTAGTTGTAAATGCCTTTTGTCAGGTTGAGAAAGTTTCCTTCTGTTTTTAGTATATGGAGTGTTTAATCATAAATAGATGTTGAATTTTATCAAGTGTTCCTAGGCATCTATAGAGATGATAATTTCTGTAGTGATGTGATTTTTTTTCCTCTTTGGTTTATTGATATGATGAAATTTTTTATTGATTCTCAGATATTAAACCAACCTTGCATTCCTAGGATAAATACCACGTGGTCATGATATGTATTGCTTGATCTGATTTGCTAACATTTTGGAGACTTTGAACTTGTATCTGAAGGTGTTGATGTATAGTTTTTTTGGCATGTATCATCTGGTTTTGGTCAGGGCGATGCTGGCTTCATAAAATGAACTGAAGTGCTCTCTCCTGTTCCATTTTCAGGAGAATTTGTAGAGAATTGGTATTATTTCTTCCGTAAATATTTGATAGAATTTGTTAGTGAAGCCATCTGAATCTGGGGTTTTCTTTGTTAGAAGTTAACTAAAAAGTCAGATGTTTTTTAATAACTATGAAACCATTCAAGTTAGGTATTTCTTCTTGGGTGAGATTTATTAGTCTGTGTCTTTCAATAATTTGCCCATATCATATAGCTTGTTGAATCTATGGCATACAGTTGTTTGTAGTATTCCCTTTGTATTTTAATGTCTGAAGAGTCATGGTGAGATCCCACCTTTATTTCTAATATTGGTGATTTGTGCGCTTTTTTTTTCCTTTGGTCATTCTGGCTAGAAGCTTTATCAATATACCTCTTCTTTTCTTTTTTTTAAAAAATATAATCTTTATTATATTCTTTTCCATTACCACTTAGTTCCCTTCAATATGTCTTTTCAAAGAACCAGCTTTTGATTTCATTGATTTTTCTTTTTCTGTTTTCAGTTTCATTGATTTCTGCTCTTTATTAGTTCCTTCTGCTTGCATTGGGCTTAATTTGCTCTTCTTTTTCTAGTTTCTTAAGATGAAAGCTGAGCTGATTGAGTTGAGACCTTCTTTTTGATTATGAACATTTAAATTTCTATCTAAGCACTGTTTTAGATTCATTTTATGAATTTGGATGTGTTTTATTTTTATTTTTACTCAGTTCAAAATATTTTCTAACTTCAGCCCTGGCTGAAAATGCATAGGTTTGATTCCAAGTCAGGCCTCATGCCTAGGTTGCAGGCCAAGTTCCCAGTTAGGGGCGTGCAAGAGGCAACCGATCGATGTATCTCTCGCATATTGATGTTTCTCTCCCTCTCTTCCTCCCTCCCTTCCCATCTCTCTAAAAAAAAAAAAAAGTTGATAAAATCTTCAAAAAAATATTTCCTAATTTCCCTTGTGACTTCCTCTTTTACCTGCGAGTTATTTAGGAGTATGTCTAATTTTCAAATATTTCCAGATTTTCCAGATACTTTTCTGTTATTTATTCCATTGTGACCACAGAGTATACGTTGTACAATTTCAGTTATTTTAAATTTCTTGAAATTTTTTCATGGCCAGAAATGTGGGTATCTTGATTAACTGATGCATGTGCATTTATTTGAACATAATTTGTGTTCTGTACTTGGTGAAGTGGTCTATAAATACCAGCTAGGTCAGGTTGGTTAATGCTGTTCTTCATGTCTTCTGTGTTCTGACAGATTTCCTCTGTACTTACTCTATCAATTAAGAAGAGAGGAGTATTGAAATCTCCACCTATACCTATGGATTTATTACTCCTTTCAGTTCTCTTAGTTTTTCCTTCATATATTTTGATGCTCTGTTATTATGTGAAGACATGTTAGGATTGTTGTATCTTCTCGATGAATTGACTCCTTTATCATTATATAATGTCTGTCTTTATTGCTGATAATATTCTTTGTTCCAAAGTGTTGGATCGTAATTTAGACACTCCAGCATTCTTCTGATTATTGTGGGCATGCTGTATATTCTTCCATCTATATTATTTTTCTATTGCTATGTAATAAATTACCATAAACTTAGTGACTTTAAAGAACACCTATTTATTAGCTCACAGTTCTGTAGATCAGAAGCTGTGTCCAGATCTCACAGTCTGAAATCAGAGTCAGCTGTTCTGTATTCCTGTCTGGAAACTCATTCAGGCTGTTAGGATTGAGCTGTGGGGCTGAGATCCCGGTTGTCTTGTTGGCTGTTGATCCCTTTCAGCTCCCAGAAGCCACGCTCAGACCTTTGCCTGTTGGCCTCCTCCATCTCAGCACTGGAGATCCTCCCTCACGTGGGATCCTTCTCTGCTTCAGATCTGTCCGATTGCCCTGCCTGTCACCTGCTGGAGAAAACTCTGCTTTCACAGAGCTCGTGTGACGAGGTGAAAACCACTTGGATAATTTCCCTGTCCTAAGGCCAACTGTGCCGTAATAACGTTACCTAATCATGGGGGTGGACTGCATCACGTCCACAGCCCTGGGGATTACACAAGGCTCCTGCAGCAGGAGGGTGGGAGATACTGCGGGCCGACTTGGAAGTCTGCCTGCCACGCCATTCTTTTACTTTAAATTGAGCTTCCTAGAGACAGCATATAGAGTCTTTATTTTTTTTGTCCAGGCTTATGGTCTCTGGTGCCTTTTGGCCATTTGCATATAATTAATTATCAGTGTGGTTGCATTTAAAATCTACCATCTGTTTGTTTCCTATTTCTTCCATCTGTTCTTTGTTCCCTTTCCCCTCTATTTCCATGGGGTTTTTTAATCGAATATTTTAAATTTCACTTTACTCCACTGTTGGTTTATTATTTATACCTCTCCTTATAATTTTTTTAGTGATTGCCCTAAGGTTTGTAGTATACATATTTAATTAATCACAGTCTGCCTTCAAGTAATATTATACTGCTTCATCTATAATGTAAGAGCTTTATAATAGTATACTCCAGTTGCTCCCTCCCATCACTTGTGCTGTTGTTGTCATACTGTTTATTTTTACTTATGCTGTAAGCCTACACTGCACTTGTATTGTTTTTTGCTTTTGACAGTTGCCTTTAGAGCAATTTAAAATAAGGAAAAGAATACTTTATATTTATAAATTATATATAGTATTTGTAATATATGGGTAACATAACATATAACATTTACATTATAATGTATAAAATATATCATATTTTACTTTCACCTTCATTCTAATCATCTTTGGAAATCTTCGTTTATTTATGTAGATCCACATTTCTATCTGGTATCATATTCTTGAAGAATTTCTTCTAATATTTGTTGTAGGGCAGGTCCGTTGTTATGAATTCTCTCAGCTTTTTTCACTTTTGAAAGTTATTTTCATTGGATATAGAAATATAGGTTCACAGTTTTTCGTCCATCACTTTGCAGGGCACACTTTTTTTGCCAGGCTGTTAGTGTGCAGGACTCGGCCTGGTCAGGAGTTGAACTGCATTTGGGTTTGTTGTTGCTTTGTTTACTTACCTCCATCCAGCGACCAGCTTCAGATCCCTCCAGCGTTGTCACGTGTCGTTTTCTGGTTTTCCTAGCTTCTGAGAAGCAGTCAGCTGTGTCTTTGTTCCTTTGAATATAATGCATGTTTTCCTTCTGAATGTTTTCATCATTTCATCTTTGGTTTCCAGCAGTTTGAAAATGATGTGTCTAGATGCTTGTTTTTGGTATTTACCCTGCTTGGGGATCTCTGGGCATGTTGGATCCACTTACACTTAGGTTAGACTGTTTAATATTATTGTATAACTTTTGGAATCAGTTTGTGTCTCTCATTCTTTTTTCTTTATGTATTGGTTTGGGTAGTTTGTAGTGGGAATCATCTGTTGACCTATCTTCAGTTCACTAATTCTTTCTTTGACCGTGTCAGATTCATGATGGACCTGTTGAGGTCAGTCTGCTTATTTGCTTATTTTTATTTTTAATATTTTCATTTGACTTGTACAGCTTCTAACTCTTTGCTGGAATTCCTCATCTCTTCATACACTTTGTCTACTTTTTCTATTAAATTCTTTTACAGACTAGTCATAGTTACTTTAAATTCCTTAATAGTCTAACATCTGGGTCATCTTTTAGTCTGTTTCTGTTGATTGCTTTGTCCCTTCACTGTGTATGCGTATCTCATGATGTTTGATTGAATGCTGGACATTACGAGTAAGACAGTGAAGACCGAGGTAAGTAGTATTTATGTCTAGAAATGGGCATGCTTCTACCGGCCGTTAGCGTGGGGATCAGGTCAGCTTGGTTAGGAATTAAGCCCACTTTGGATTGGGTATTGCTTTGGTTCCCTTCAGTGCACCACCAGCCTCTGTTGTTACCATGTGCTTAGCGCGGAAGCTGAGTTTCCAGAGGGTATTTCTCAATGTTCCTGTTTTACCCTCAGCTTTCAGCTGTCCCTGTATTTCTGTGCCTCAGAGGGAATCTCTCTCCCTGTGTTTAGCCTCCCGCGGTTGTAGATTCCTGTTGCTTCCTATGGGGTCCTTGTTAGCTTGGGGAGGCTGGGAGGGCTTTCTCTGTTTTCCTGGTCCAACTTCAGTCCCTGTGGCCCTGGGTCTTAGAGGTGGGCTTTCTCGGTGACCCTGCCCATCCCACAGGGGAGAGGATTTATTTTCCTTTTACCCTTTCACCAGCCCAAATGGGTCCTCACATGTGCCCTATAGGAGACAGGATTTGCTGACCTACTCACAGGCACCTGTGGCTTTTGTTCTGTAGAAGGCAAGTGCTGGGCTGGGCATCATGCTTTCTTCGCAGAATTGTGTGTGCCCGTCCCCCTGGCTTGCATCACTGAGGGAGGCTTTCTCCAGCCCCCTGTTCTGAACTGTCCTTGTCAGGAGTGTACTCAGTGCAGGTTTCTTGAGAACGTCGTGTAGCTGGGTGTGAACTCCCTCGTGTCTGTGGCTAGTTCACACTTGGGTTGTAGCTGACCATTAAGCATTTGTAACCAAATCTTGTGGTACCCTGTTTGTGTCATGCCTTGTGTCTCTCCTTCCTGTGCTCTGTCTCAGGTGAGCAAGTGCTCATGTCGTTTCTCCTTCAACGGGCCTCTCTTTCCTTAGATTTATTCTGCATGGTTGCCCTGTGACCTCAGCTCTCTAACGACTTCAAGACTCATGGCGTTTGTAGTTTATCTGGCTTTCTGTTGTTAGAATGTGAGCAGTGTTCTTTCTAACTTTCAGCATCCTGCGTGGGGGGAACCTAAATATCCTTGATCTTACTATTTTTTAAAGCTGCTTTTTCTTTTCTTTTTTTAAAGATTTTATTTATTTATTTTTAGAGAGGGGAAGGGAGGAAGAGAGGAAGAGAAACATCAGTGTGTGGTTGCCTCTTGCGTGCCCCCTAGTAGAGGACCTGGCCTGCAACCCTTTGGTTCACAGGCGGGCATGCAATCCACTGAGCCATGCCAGCCAGGGCTTATTTTGATCATTATAAAAAACAAACAAACAAAACAGGTGCCTGACCCACTGGATGCTAGGCTCTATGCGGAGTGAGGGGGATTCAGACTTTGAAAAACTCCCCTCCTAGCACTGTAGTTAGCCTTGATAGGAGGGTAAGTCCAGAACACATTACCTAAGCTTTCTCAGTGGGAGGCTTTGCTTGTAATTTGAATCTTGAGTGTCTCAGGGTGGAAAGAAGGGTTGAGGTGAGCAGCACCCTGCCAACCCCCTCCTACCAGACTGAGGCTGGCTTCCGCTTTGCCGTGCTCTCTGTGCCTTTGTCCATTCAAACCTGCTTGCTCAGGCTCATGTCCCTGTGTGTGCCTCTAATAGCCTTCCAATAAATTCCTTTTGGCTTAACTTTACTTGAGTTATTGGTTTCTGTCACTTACAACCAAGGATCTTTGCCTCAGGAAATTTATAGACTGGAAGGGGAAACACAATACTCAGAAAACAACTGAAATTCCAAATGCAAAGCAAAGTAGTACAGCCGAGACAGGACAGGCCGAAGGTCAGCAAACTTGTTTATAAAGGACCAGATAGTAGATGTCACAGTCTTGTGGTCGTACAGCCTGTGCTGCACCTGCCCTGCATGTAGCCCGGCAGCAGCCATGGACGATCCTGAAAACCCGCAGGGGCAGCTTTTCCGATAGAATGAGTCCCACGGGCAGGCTGCTGTGTGTCTTTAGAGAAGAATGGGTTCAGTCTATCTATGGAGGCTCTTGGCCAAGGCCAGAGTTTCAAGTTTCAGGATCCTTTTGCCTAAATATTGACTGACTGACATAATTCTTTCTGCCCATTCTTCTGTTGCAGAAGCAAAACCAGCCCCAGAAATATTTGAAAATGAAGTCATGGCACTGCTGAGAGACTTTGCTAAAAACAAAAACAAAGAGCAGAGACTGCGTGCGCCAGATCTCGAATACCTCTTTGAAAAGCCGCGTTGAGCTGTGCACCGCTGCTTGCCGTGGGGGCTCAGTCCGTGGGCCCTAAGTGCTTACAGTGGATGCTGGCTTTGACTTCCTGCTTTTCTTTGGGTACTCAGCCTACCTAGACAGCCCCGCCTCAGATGACGGACCCACCTCTCCCTCAGGACATGCGAATGTTCAGTGTTGCGTTATAACACTTTTTGTTCAGTTCTAGGCCTCCAAAGCGGTCTAGAAGTGTGAGGGCTTCCTCTAGCAACCCAGATATGTGTGCAGTTACCTTTATTTTTTATTGAATTTTTTGAAATTGCTTTTAAAATTAAGATTCACCTACAACCAACAATACTGAATTTCCTCTCACTAGTTTTTCTGAAAGCAGGCATTTAAAAAAGTAGATTTTGTTATTTCATAAATGTGTATCCATTTTGCCTATAGAAAACACAGTGATTAAAGAAAAACTGCAATATTAATCGTTTTTGTGATGACTCCTTCTAAAAATTTTATATGCCCAATAATTGCTTTGAAAATTAGCTAATTAATTTAAAACATTTTAAAAAGTGTATTTATTGATTTTAGAGAGAGAAGCACATCAGGTTGTGGCTCCACTTAGTTACGTGCCCACGGGTTGGTGCTCACATGTGCCCTGACCCGGGATCGAACCTGCAGCCCTGGAGTGTTAGAGCAACACTCTAATCAGCTGAGCTATCCGGCCGGGGTTAAGAGTGTTTTTTAAAAGAAAAGGAAAAAACAAGTGGTTTGTCCCTGTTGTGGGAAGTGGGGCCTGTCTGGTCTCTGGCAGGCCTCTGCCACTGGAGGGCACTGCAGGGAAGCGGATGTGCTAGCTCAGTGCTTCAGCCAGACCTGTGCTGGGAGAGCAGACCAGCCTGCAGTGGTTGCTGTGCAGATGCTCCCTGAGCAGCCCGGGGCCTTGTTCAAGTGCCCTTCTCCCCTTCCAACCCAGGACGGTTCTTTCATCCAAGGGAAGCCGATCCAAGCCTCCAGACCCGAATCTTGCAAAGGCGCCGCAGGCCGAATGAGGGCTGCAGGTGGGAATGGTGTGTGTGAGCTGCGTAACAGCCAGCTTCCTGCCTGTCAGATTGTCTCTGAAACGTCCCCTTTGTGACCTGAATGATAATTGAATGTTAAAGAATGTTTTTAAAAGGAAAATCGTAATTCCAACCCTCACACAGTAACTTCATTCTGGCTGTTCTCATATAATCCGCAGACATGTTTATATAGAGTTTTGCAAGGTCACAGTCATAGGTTTTATTTCCATGTAACACTATAGCAAAATTTTTCTATATTTCTGCAGTCTTCACAATTATTTTAATTGACAAAATAACAAATAATATGTTAGAATTAATTACTTGAAAGTGTTTAGCCCTTGGGCCAGAAGACTTCCACGTTGCCAGGGGTGGCCTTACTGGAGGGCTTCAGCCCTCGGAGCTGTGACCCTGTGACAATGGTCATCGCCCCGATAGGCCAGCCCCGTCTCGAGGCGCGGCCTCAAGAAGGTAGGCCAGAACTGACAGCGGGTGGTTGGTGGTCACAAGAGCTACACGCGGGGAGGAAGTCCACGTTCCCAGTGTCGAGCTACGGGGCTTCCTGCCAGAGCCTCCTCGTGGTCCTGCCTGTGCCTCAGTACCCTGGCTAAGGAGAAGAGAACGAGCTTTTACTTAAAGCTTCACAGCACTCCTACAGACGAGGGGTGTTGCATGCCTAGTTTGTAGATGGGAGAGGGCCCTCAGAGTAATTTGTCCAAGGTCAAGTAGCTCTTCAGTCAAAAACCCAGAATCTCGTTAAAGTTCAATCTGCCTCTAAATCGTGTGAACTTTGTACTCGAACACACTACCTCACTGGTGGAAACTGGGTAGACATCTACGCTTTGAAAAATTACAAGCAAAGAAACTTGACAGTTCTGAGGCATGCCACGCATGTCACCTGGGAGTAGGAAACTGCCAGGTGCTTCCCCAGGTAAGCACTTAGTCACCCAGGGCCACTCTCGTTGAGTGAAGAAGCAGTGCAGGCCCCAGTTGCAAGTTCAAATCCTCGCTCTGCTGCTTACTTGCTGGGTAAGTGAATTGGCCTGAGCCTCAGTGTCCTCATTTATAAAGTGAGAACGGTTGACGCTCCCTATCTTAACCAGCGGTGAAGATCAGATGAGAAGCGTGCAAAGCTCTGACGTGATCCCCTGCACACAGTAAGCTCTCAGTAGATATTAGGTGTCAGCATTTGGTCATGACCTCAGCCTGAGACTTAAAACCTGTCTCCTAACAAATTGCCTGTCGTGTGACGAAAATCGCCAGAGCTACATGCCGGGCAGTCTCATCTGTAAATAGAAAGCCAGGTCTATTAAAGAACCCCGTGGTGTCTTACCAGCCGGTGAAGACTGGAGAGAAAGCAGACGCTGGTAAGGAGAGCTTTGATGGAAAAATCTGTAGCTCTCACCTAAGCAAGGAATGGGAATGAAATTTCAAAGGCGGGACCAGGGCAGACGCGAAGATGGATGTCTCCCTGGAGCCTGCCGCGGACTCTGGCCATTCTCTCAGGCCTCGTTTGATGTACTGCGGGGAGAAGGTTCAACAGGCAGAGTTTATAGAGAGAGATATATCTGGACTGTAAAAAGTGCACGTGAACTGGGCGGCGACTCACCCATCTATCTCGGACAGTTACGCAATAAACTCCAGCAGCCAAGTATGCAGTTGGGGCTTTTATTTGACCCCGGGGTTTGATCTCTCCTTACCCTGATTTTGTCTTATTTAACATACTGCCACTTTCACCTGGGGATGGCATGCTTCTAAAGGAATTGTTTTCCTCCCAGGCTGCTGGCTTGTGTCATCTCTGAAAGTGAAGGATCTTGCTAACTTCAGCTGCTCAGTGTCAGGCCCAGGGGTGCTAGGTAACGTTTTTCCCTTTATTAGGCATTAAGTAAAACTAGGCCAACCACAGGGCATTTAAAAAAGTTAATAAGCATATAGCAAGGGCTAGCAGCCCCCCAAGGGTCCATGATGAACAGAAGCGAGACTCGTTCCTCTTGGTCTGATGCACCCCTGCTCGCTGACCTCATTCAGAGCCTGTGCCGGCCGATGCGTGTCCGGCCCTGCCCTAACCCACCTAAAGTGGTCTCGCAAGGCCTATCTCCAGGCTCCCGCTTGACACATCAAACTGGGTCAGTAAGGTCTGTTCTCTTCCCATCATTTTCTCACTGAATCATTTTAAGCCTTCGAAATCCATAAACCAAACCCCTTTGGCCTGAGCTCTGTGCCTTAGACAGAGCGCGTCTGTCGCAGGTCACTGTGGAGGCATCTCTTGCTGGCTTTAGGCATTCCTAGAGGTCGCCTGGTCTGTCTCTTCAGCTCAAGCTAGGGCCGCACTGGTGCAAACCTGGCTCTTACTTGAAATAGCACCTCAGAAAGAGATTCTTCTGGGAGAGTAGAGAGTCTCACATCTACCCTTCAATTCATCTGCTGCTACTGTGGCCAGACAGGGAGATTTCACAATACAGAGGATCGGGCAGCCTTAAATGGCAAGCAGGTCGGGGAGACTTTGGGCTGACGGCACCCTTATTAGTACAGACTGTCGTGTCTGAGGATGGAGGACCCGTCACCCTGCAGCTGTCAAGTGGATGATGCTGATCAGCTTCTAGTGAAGCCAACTTGTGACACCTCAATTTCCCAACGAGCCCCCTGAGCCCTGTTAGACTCTTCCCCAGTCAGGTAAAGTGGCATTGGTGGGACAAGTGGCCTGAGGCAAGCTGTGCTCTTTCGGCTTTAAGAAACAAATGTCTGTTAGCAGTCAGACATTTCAGAGGGACGGTAGAAAAGGTGAAGGATCCAAGATAGCATTAGGCTTCAAAGGAGAAGACGTGCAGAGAAATCTACCACCTTGTAACCTATAACCACAAAAGGAGAGTTTAAGTCTTGCCTGAATCCAGACACTGCTACCAAGAAGAATATTCTCTTTAAAAAGGGCAATGCAAACACATTTTACATAACTGCACATCACAGTGTGTTGTTTTAAAAAGCAAATTATAATGTTAAGATGTACATTTTCTTTCCCAGTGGATTTTACGTTAGTTAGTATGTAACGAAACGTTCACACTGGGCCATGGCCGGGTGGCTCAGTTGGTTAGTGTCGCCCCCTGCACCAAAAGGCTGCCGGTTTGATCCCTGGTTGGGGCATGTACGGGAGGCAGCCAATTGATGTTTCTCTTACATCAACATTTCTCTGTCTTTCTTTCCCTTCTTCTCTCTCTAAAACCAATAAACATATCCTTGGATGAGGATTTAAAAAAATAAAACAACACACAACAGAGATGTTCACACTTGCCGTTGCCCTGGCTCACGTATTGGATAGGAAATGGAGCAGAACAGTCAAGGTCGCTGCATGGGCATCAGCCCTCAGTTAGAGTCCTGGCTCTACCATCTGCCGGCTGGGTGGCTTTGGGCACGTTACTCAACCTCTCCACGCTTCTGCGACTCGTGTGTGAAAAGGCAAGAAAAAGCACCTCACCTCTCGTGTATGGGCGTAAGGACTCAGCGAAGTCTTACATATAAAGTGCTTAGCACGTACCCGACACCCTGTTAGCATCTGATAATCACAGCCAGAGCACCGGTGCTCCCAACACCGCTAAGAGCTTTACGTGGGTTGCATCATCCACTGTGGTCCACCGCAGTAACGCGAGGTAGGTACGGCGATCATCCCCCTTTTACGCAGGAGGAAGGGGAGGCCTGGTGAGATCGAGCTTGCTGGAAGTCACAGATCGGCAGTGGTGGAGCCAGAATTTGAAGCCAGGCGGTGGGCCCCCAGGGCCTGTGTGCTCAGGCACTGTGGGCTATAGCTATTCTGCCTCAAAACCTGGAAGCCTCGCCATTCCTCTTCTGTTACTCGCGTCGCATCCGGGACCTTTTCTTGGTCTACGGAGCCCTGCTGTGTGGAGGACTTTGCAGAGAGCCCCTCTTGGTTCCTTATAGGACCCCGGGACCCTGCCCCTCACAGAGATGACGTCACAATCTCAGTAGTGCCAGCATAAATCACCTGAGCCCTCTGAGCACGACGGGAGCTACCTAGCTCTCCGGGTGATTGTTTGAGTTCAGAGCGAGTTCCTTCGGATGGCATGGGGTGGAGGGAGCGGGGAGGGAGCCAAAGGGCAGGCTTCAAGCTCTACCCTGTTCCAAGGGTTTTGTCCTTATGCTGAGTCCAGAGATGAGCTTGGAAGCTTTCTGGGTCTTCCCATTACTGTCCGCCCCTTTCCCTCCAAGTCAGAGGCTAGCTCTGAGAGGTGGGTGTAGCTGGTTGGGAAGGTCACGTGACCCCCATTCCAGGGTCCCAAGACCAGTTGCCCAACCTCCATTGCACCCAGTGGCCCCAGCATTGTTTTTGCCAAACCAGTACTCGTTTCTCCTAAGGCCAGGGGCTCTGATTCCAGGCCTGGTGCGATCAGGACCCTCGCTTCCCTCTTGCTCCGACCCCCTCAACAGAGTCACCCAGAGGGGAGAGGGCATTGGTAGATGTTGCAGCATATACTGTGTTTCTAGCACAGTAGCTCAGAAGCCTAACTTGAAAGATCCATTGTAATGGCCTTTATTCGTGCTGGGATCAGAGAAGAATTTGTCTTGGCTGTCCTTGAATTCACTGTCTGTTCTTCCATTCCTGATTTCATTGATTTTAGAGCAGCGGCTATCTGCATTAGCACTATGTGGTGGGCCCAGTGCCAGGGCCAGGAGACACGGGGATGAATGGGACAGAGTCCATGTCCCAGAAGGCCTCTGAAGAAGGGGTAGTGGACAGAAGAGAGTGAGGATTGGTCTGTGTGTCTCGGGCACTTACCCGAAGGCAGGCCATAGGACATCCGGCCTTGCAGGGCAGGTCTGTCCCCACAGTAGGGCCACGGAGCTCTGGCACGCCCATTTTTAATATCATGGAAATAACATACCTTGCTTTGACTTCACCCTCACCGACCAATTTCATGATTGTCTGGTAGGTTCTTTGCCCTTTGCCGTGCAATTTTGCAGGTACTCCACGGTGGCTCTGGGGCCAGCCAAGGACCTTGCTTGGCCAACGGGATGTCTGTAATCGTGAAGCAAGCAGGGCTTTGAAAGGCACTTGCACAGTTGGGCTTGCCCTTGCTCTGGCACCACCTGAAAACCTGCCCAGGTTAGCTTTCAGGATGCTGAGAGCCGTGTGTCCAAGTCACCTCTGTCACCTCAGCCAAAGTCAACTGACAGGAAAGGGAGCCCAGTGAAGACCAGAAGAGTTACCCAGCCAAGTCCAGTCCAAATCGCAAACCCTCTGACTCTTAAGCCAAATAAATGTTTATTATTTTAAGCCACCAAGCTTTGGGATGATTTGTTAAACGGCACTATTATAGCAATCAGTAACTGATGCAGATAATAATTAGGCTTCCTAATTACTTTTTTTTTTTTGCTTATAGAGAATAAAATCACTGACTGCTCAGCTTGGGTGAGTAAGCTGTAGGTATCCTGTACCCTGGGCAGGTGAACCTCTCACTTTAGTATTTTTGAAAACATGCCTGCTTAATGTATCAGACTCTCGATATGCTGAGCACTTACTTCGTCAGTCTCCTGGGAGCACATGTAATTCCTCCTCCACTATGTGACCAGTGGCAGTCACAGCCACCGTTCACTGGGGGCTTATTCCAGACCACACACCGCGCTCGCCCCGTGTGCGCGCGGACTCACTCAGCTCCTGCAGCAGCCCAGGGAGGCAGGCTGCGCCGTCACCTTCATTTTGCCCATGAAGAGACAGGCCCAGGGGAGTAGAGCTACTTGCCCATGGTGACACTGGCTTAGCACTGGGGCAGAGGTGACTAAAGAAACTGACGCAGGACCCCCCAAAAGTGGGAGATCTGTGGTACGCCCTAGCCAAATGCTTGGTAAAGCTCTTGCCTGCTCTAACTTGGGAGGTACCCCACATATTTGCCAGCATGGCAGCCCCCTGGGAAGTGGCGGGACAGCCGGGAGCCAGTCATCTCCGTTGGCTTCTACAGTCTGCATTTGGTGAGGATTTCCCAGGAAGAGATGGGCTCAGGAAGGAGTTACCTGGTGTCTGAGTAGAATTGAAAGGGAACAATCTAGGAATCCCAGGCCGCCCAGGGTTGAAACGCCTTCTGTGCCCTAAGTAGAAAAAGATGAGGTATAAAATAAGTTTGGGGCAATAAAGGCCCAGAAAAGCTCCCCTCTTGGGTGAAGTGACTCAGGACAGGATCAGGCTAAAGGCATGCCTCTGGTTTATTGTTCCAAACAGCCTCAAGATAGCCATCGAGGAGAGAGGGAGAGGTATGGCAGTAAACCAGCAAAACAAGCTAGGCTCAGGAATTCCACCTTGGAGAAGCATTCCGGCGAGCATAGCTGCAGACACAAAACTGATTAGAAACAAATAGGCCAGAAGCCAGCTAAGTCTGGAAGAATTGTATCGCCAAGGGAAGCAGGAGCTGGGGCTCCCCTTCTCCCACACCCACAAATAAAAGTCCTTGACTGTTTTCAGCTATGAAACTACCTTTGGGCCGCCAACCACCCAGGAGCAGGAGAGAGAGCGCAGGTCCCCCACGGGCCTCACCCATTTCCTATGTGGCCAAGGACAATGATCACCAAGGAGGAAGCTCTGGAGAGAAGAGCCGGGGCCAAGGTGAAGAGCATGCGGGAGAGTCTCCCTGGAGTACATCCAAGGTCAACAAAGGGAGCACCCTCACAGTTTGGTCCCTGTTCTGTCACCGTATGAGGCAGGGCGAGGAGGCAGTTACCTCGTCTTTTCATGGGTCCCTGAACCAAGAAGAGCCCCACTGGAGGGTCCAGATGCAGGGAGAGGACGGGACAGGACTTCAGGTGGGGTCCCTTGAGAAGAGAGGGAGTGTGTGCCATGAGTGAGGAGGAAAACTGGCTGGTTTGGCAAGCAGAACGGTGGATTGTGGCAGAGGCTACGGCGTGTGTCCGCCCGCCATTTCTTCTTCCTGAGTGTAGAGGACAACAGCCTCCTCCGAGCCTCCCTTGTAATCGGGCAGCTGCTATGTGACTGAGACAGGCAGTGGGATGTGCACTCAGGCGACAAGAGCCACTTTCAGGCCTGGCCCTTAGAAACGTCCCGAGTGACCCCCAGCCTGCTATTAGCCTGCTGGAGGTGTCCACATCATGTGCTCCAGGCGGGGTGCCTACACCGAGGAGGGTCACCTAAGCTCTTTCAAATTGTGTGAATAAGGCCTGAACCTTTACTGTATCAAGTTGGGGGGATTTCATGCTTTCTCCATTCCCTCTTCGGTCTCTGCGCTCCAACCTCTACAATGTTCTTCCTCCTCTCAAACACCCCATGACCCCCTCCTGCCACAGGGCCTCTGCCCGGAATGCTCTTTCTTCCATTTCCCTCTCTGCCTGCTCCTCTTTCAGATCTCATTTCAGGGTCCACTTCCTCAAAGAAGCCTTCCCTCACCGCTCAACTGTAAATCTGTCTGGTGATTCTGATTAATGCCTATGTCCCCACCGCACTTTAGGTTCCACGAGGACAAGGACTAGATCTGTTTTTGTCCACCTTCACATCCCCAGTGCCTGGCACATGGCTTGGCACACAGAAGGTGCTTCTAATTATTTCAGGGCTGAGTAAAAATAAAAATCGATGTGTCAATCTGATTGCGGAGCTCAAAGCAAAACTTCTCAACAGCAAGAGCTGTGGGCCTGCAGGGGTCAGAGGCCTCGTGGGCCTCCTGCTCTGATGAGATTCCCCTCCCCCACCTCCTCTCTAGTTCCGACAGTTCAGTGCTGGAAGGTTGGGTGGCGGGATGCCCTCGGTGGGGGTAAAGGGTTTTCATGAATTACATCTGTCCCTCTCGCTGTGGAAAGTAGAGAGTTCTTGGTTTTCTGCCCAGGCCTCTGGAAGGCCTGGGATGCTGAAAGAAAGCAAAGTCCCAAACTCAGGTGTTCTTCAGGAAATGGGCACTGCACCCGAAGGCCGTGGAGCACGGGGCACCGGGATGCACCCACCCCAGCTGACGGTGGGCACCTCATTGCCCATGTGGGGGATGTGCTGGAGGAGCAGAAATAGCTGGGAATCGTGTCTGGTGGGCGCTCAGCACCCGCTCTTGGCTCCCTCCCCCGCATTCAATCTGGTGGCCTTTTTGGACCACGCTGCTGACACATGCACTTCACTCCTCGCCCCAGGGTACCCTTCAAACTGCCTTCCCAGATAACAGTGCTCTCTGCCCTCCTCATGAGAGGGGCAGAGGGTGGCGTGTGGTCTCCCAAGCTGTGCTTTCCCTGGTCTGTCCCATTCATACCCACGACGAGCCTCCCTGCGGAGGAGGTCACATTATCCCATTTCCACACGAGGAAACCGAAACCCAGAGCAGCTCGCCCCAGTTCACAGCTGGGAAGCAGCAAGACAGGCCTTACACACTGGCTGGTGTGGCTTGGTGGACTGAGCGCTGGCTTGCAAACCTAAAGGTTGCCAGTTTGATTCCCAGTCAGGGCACATAGCTGGGGTGGGGACAGTGCCCCATTGGGGGTGTGTGAGAGGCCACTGATTGATGTTTCTTTCTCCCTCCCTTCCTCTCTCTCTAAAAATAAATAAAATCTTCAAAAGTAAAATAAAATAAAAGGAAGCCAACTTAAAAAAAAGAAGGGGGAGGAGAAAAAAAAAGACAGGGCTTACATTCAGCACACCATTGTCCCAGCCTGACCCTGCTCACTTCTTGCTACCCTGAGGTCTGCCATATCTGCGCGCCATCTATTCTAGTACTTGCTATCTTTCTTTTTCCCTCACCTGAGGACATGCTCTTTGATTTTAGAGAGAGGGGAAGGAAGAGAGAAAGAGAGAGAGGGAAACATCAATGTGAGACAGAAACATCGATTGGCTGCCTCCTGTACACACGCCGACCAGGGACTGAACCCACAACCCAGGCATGTACCCTGACTGGAAATCGAACCTGCGAGCTTTCCGTCTTCAGGACAATGCCCAACCCACTGAGCCATGTGGGCCAGAGCTTTGCTTACTATCTTTCTTAAATTGAGTTCCTTTTTTATTTAAACAAATTAATTTAAAAAAGAAACTATTCATCACAACTACAGGAACAAATGCGTAAAATGTAACTGAGTTTTTCTAAAAAAATTCACATAAGCAACAATGTTGAAAGAGTTTTATACTGAACACCCATATATCCAGCTCTTTGGTTCTGCCATTAACTTTTTAACTCTACTTGGTCGATCGCACATCTGTCTTTCCTTCCCTCTTTCCGCCCATTGAACCATCTACTCTTTGATGAACCATCTACTTTTTGATACGTTTCAGAGAAAACTACAGATGTCAGAACAACTTCCCCTAAATACTTAAGAATGCGAATTATTAACTAGACTTTGATATTTATTTAAAGTTTTTGTCTTTTGCTGTAAAATATACATGCAATGAAATGCACAAATATTATGTGTACATATGCTGAGTTTTGACAAAAAAGTATACTTTTGACAAAGAAACCCCATCAAGATACAGAAATTACCGTCATTCTGCATACCAGTTCTTTGCCAGACAAATTGTTTGCAAAGATTTTTATCCAGTCTGTGGCTTGTATATTCGTTTTTCTCAACGGTGTCTTTTGAAGAGCTGGAGTTTTAAATTTTGATGAAGTTCAATTTATCAACTTCCCCCCCCTCATGATTATTGCTTTTGTGATCTATTTAAGAAGGCTTTGCTTATTCCCAAGTCATGAAAGCATCTTTTTGTCTTGAGTGAATTTTTAGGTATGGCGTGAGGTAGGGCTTGAGGTTCTTTTCTTTTCATATAGATACCCAGTTATTCCATGGTCATTTATTAAAAAGACATCTTTTCCTGTTGGATCACTTTGGCATTTTTTGTCAAAAGTCATGCCCGTAACCATGAAAACAAACAAAACAACGTTATGAAATTTTAAAAAAATTTTAAATAAAATGTTTCAATTAAGATTAAGTTCAAGTAAAAGTAGCCCAATTGAGTTACAAAAAAATCATTTTTAAAAATAAGTTCCACCTGGAGAACATTATGCTGAGTGAAATAAGCCAGTTGGAGAAGGACAGATACCATATGATCTCACTCATATGCGGAATCCAATGAACAAACTGAACTAACAAGGAAAAGGGGGACAGACCATAGATGGAGGGCAGGGTGACAGCTGGTGGGGGGGTGGGGAGGTGAGGGGGTGGAGGGATTGAAAAAAAGGAAAAGGACTCGTGGACTTGGACAACAGGATGGCGATTGCTGGGGGCAGGGCGTGTAAGGGGGCTAAATGGTAATGGGAAAAAAAATACAATGAAGATTAAATTTTAAAAAAGAAAAAAATTTATAATAAAATTAACCTGGATAGTTACCCAGCTAGTACGTTTGAAGCCCTCTGCATACCCCTCCTTAATTGTATCTCTCCTCTCACCCATGAAGAAGTATTCTCTCTGCTGAATTTTGAATTCATTATTCACTTGCTTTTCCTTAGTTTTTATCCTGTTTGTATGCATCCCTTAATATAGATTATTTAGTTGTTTAATTTTATAGAACTGGAATCTTACAATATATCTATAAAAAAAAAGCTCCTTACTAAGAAAAAATGGAATTGATCAGGACTAGTCTGTCATAAAAGGATATTTGGTTTAATGTCATTTATATCTAAAATGAAAATCAGATTCTCCATCAAAAAGCAATGCTCTCTCTCTGCTATTTCCTGTGCTATTAACCAGCATTAAGAATGCCAACAGCCCTATGCATGTGGGTGGAGAGAGCGAAAGAGTTTTTGACTGCCTTCTCTGATACAATTGTTTATCAGTTTGTCACATAAAAAATGGTTGTCAACCTCCAGGAGGAATGTTCGTTGTAACTGGGAGACTAGGGTGCGGGAACATTGTGCCACCTGCCAGGGGTCAGTAACTCTGCTGGTGAGTCAGGGAGGTGGGACCGGAAGCCAGTCAGCCTGCACCGCTGCCTTCTCGTAAGAAATTTACTGTTCCCATTACTAAGTAATTGAAGTATATATATTGTTAAAAATCTGTTTGTCTACATCCCTCCTAAAACATCAGGGAGAGTTCCCCCTTGGGAACCGCACACTGCACTTTGGGGCCTGCTGCCTGTGTCCTCCTAATCACCTCTTTCTCAAGGCCTCTGTCAGGCAGAGCAGCCACAGCACCCTGATCTGGCTTTCCCACCCCTCCACCTACCCCCCGCCCCCTCCACACTCACACACAGCTAGGCTCTGTTTATCTGCCTCGCCCTCCAGTTGTGGTAACACACAAGATACCACTTACAAAAATGGCATTCTTCTGTGGAAACAAAACGCTCTGGTTTCAGCTTGAGAATGAGCTCCTTGAGGTATTTGCTCCAAGAACAATCAGAGAGAGATACAAGCAGAGAAGTGACTTAGAAAAAGCACATGGCAGGGAAAAGGCGTTCCGGGTCGAGGGGGCTGCCTGGGCAAAGGCAAGGGAGTGAGACATGCACAGGGCATGTTCCGAGAGTCTTGAAATCGTTCTACTGGGATCACTCCTTGGCCTTTTGGCTGAGATAGAATGAAATGGTTCCCCTGGTGAGGCTGGAGCACGGGGGACCTGGTGGGAAAGCATTAGAGATGAGGCTTGGAAGGGAGGATAGCAGATTTTCTGTCATGCTAAAACTTTTGCACTTGAAATAATATAACAATGTTTAAAAAAGATAATGCTTAGCTCTGGCTGGTGTGGCTCAGTGGATTGAGTGCCAGCCTGCGAACCAAAGAGTCACTGGTTCGATTCCCAGTCAGGGTACATGCCTGGGTGGCGGGTCAGGTCCCCAGTAGGGGGTACGCGAGAGGCAACCACACGTTGCTGTTTCTCTCCCTCTCTTTCTCCCACCCAATCTCTCTAAAATAAATAAATAAATAAAATCTTAAAAAAAAACAACAGGCAAAATAACTTTTAAAAAATGATAATGCTGAAAAGTTAGAATGGGCTAGGCTGTGCTGTGGTAACAACCAGCCCCAGGTCTTGGTGGATTGAAACAGCACAAGTTCATTTCTTGCTCACGATGGGGCTGTAGGCTCTGCCCTCCTTGACATCCATTGACGGACACATAGGTGGTTTCCCTGTCTCTACTATTGTAAGTAACGCTGCAGTTACTTACCGGAGTGCGGTGATCTCCTCAAGCCAATGTGACCCTTGGGATACACACGCAAAGGTGGAGTTGCTGGGTCACATGGTACTTCTATTTTTAACTTTTGAGGCACCTCCATACTGCTATCCACGGTGCACGAGAATTCCCTTTTATTCACGTCCTTGTCAGCACTTATCTCTTGTCTTTTTGATAATAGACATGCTAACAGGTGAGGGGTGACAGCTCTCTGCGGTTTTGATCTGCATTTCCCTAATGCTTTGTGATGTTGGGCACCTTTGCATGTACCTGTTGGCCATGTGCATGTGTTCTTGGGGGAAACGTCTACTAATGTCCTTTGCCTGTTTTAAACTGGGTTATATGCCTTTTTGCTATGTAGTTGTATGAGTTCCTTAGGTATATGTATTTTTCCCCTTATATATTTTGGATATTAACCCCTTCTCCAACAGGTGGCTGGCAGGTGTGTTCTCCCATTCAGTAGGTTGCCTTTTCATTTTGTTGTTTGTTTCCTTTGTTGTGCAGAAGCTTTTTGTTTGATGTAGCCCCACTTGTTTATATTTGCTTTTGCTGCTCGTGCTTTTCCTGTCATATTCATAAAATCATTGCCAAGGTCAAGGTCAAGGAGCTCCTTCCCTATGTTTTCTTCTAAGAATTTTATGGTTCTAGGTCTTAAGCTCAAGTCTTTAATTCACGTTTAATTCAGCTACAAGCTATTGAAAGACTATTTTAGCGGGTCTCTCATCTCTCTGCTTCTCGTATGACGGACTGTGATGGTTAATTTTATGATGGACTGTGATGGTTAATTTTATGACAGAATGTGATGGTTAATTTTATGAGTCAACTTGACTGGCCCATAGGGTACCGAGATAATTGGTTGAACATTATTCTAGGTGTTTCTGTGGGGGTATTTTTGGATGAGATTAATGTTTAAATCAGTAGACTGAGTAAAGCAGACTGCCCTCCCTAAAGTGGATGGGTTTTATTCAATCAGCTGAGGGCCTGCGGGGCATCCTTCTCGGAAGGAGAGAATTCTTCCTGCCTGCCTGACTTCGGACTGGGACACTGGCTCACTTCCTGCCTCCGGATTCGAACAGAAACACTGGCTCTCCCTGGGTCTCAAGCCTGTTTACCTTCAGATGGGAACGACACCATCAGCCCTTCTGGTTCTCAGGCCTTCAGACGCAGGCTAGAATTAAACCACCAGCTCTCCTAGGGCTCCAGCTTACCGACTCACCCTGCAGATCCTGGGAGTTGCCCACCGCCATTATTGCATGAGCCGATTTCTTATAATAAATCTATTTCTCTTCCTCTCTCTCTCTCTCTCTCTCTCTCTCTCTCTCTCTCTCTCTCCCCTATTGGCTCTGTTTCTCTGGAAAACCCTGACTAATACACAGAATCACAACCAAACCTCTTTCCTAAGAAGTCCTCAGATTTTCAGTTCTGTTCTTATGCTGCAGTAACAAACAAAAAATTGCAGATCTCAGAGGCTTGAAGCAGCGAGGTTTCCCCCTCTGTCACATCCCCCGTGACGAGGGAAAGGCAGCTCTCCAGGGCAGCTGACCTCCATGTGGTGACTCAGTGATCCAGGCTGCTTCCAGCTTTTAGTTCTTCCGTCCCAACGTGGGGTCCCCACCCACAGAGAGTGAAAAACTCACAGCCACTCCTAACGATCTCAGACTGGGAGTGGCACCCCTCCATCCCTCCCACAGCACATTGGCCAGAACTGGCCCCATGGCCCTTAACTAACCGCAAGGGAGGCTGGGAAATGTAAAATAATCATAAACACCTCCTGAGTGCTTTCTCTCTGCCAGGCTGTGTGCTAAGCACTGAAATATTGTTTTTTCCTGTGTGGTGATTGCAGGGAGGAGGGGCGGGTATCAGAGGAGTAAATGCTAATGGAAAAAATACAATAATAAAAAAAAAAGAACAGCAAAAAAAGAAAGAAAAAAATTGTTTTTTTCTGAATCCTCAGCCTCACTGCATGAGTTCTGCTGTGACCTCATTGTACAGCTAAGGAAACGAGCTTCAAGAAGTTAAGGAAGTCTGAGAGCACTGACCCCATGAAGGTTGCAGATTTGAACCCAGGTCTCTGTGCCTCCGGATCCCACCCTCCTGACACTTGCCCTGGGTTTCTTGCTCATCACTGCCAAAAATATCTCCATCCCATTGGAGGACCAGGATTGAGCTCTTATTTTCTGCTTTATCTCACTTCATCTTGCCCGGGAGTCATGAATTTTTAAACCTTGTGCAAGATCAACCGGTTTCCCCAGAGGAGACAGTAAAAGAACAGAACAGGCAGAAACAGAACAGCCATCAAAGAGGCACAACAGAGTTCTTCCAGGAAACGTCCGCCGAGGGGGGAAATGAACTGGAAGAAATTAGGCTGGCGTGGCGGGAGGCGGAGAGGGGGCCCTCAAGCTATCAAGGGAGTCATTTCCTTCTAGAAGAGACAAAGGCAGGGAGAAGGGACTCTGGCCATTAAGACTCAAGCTATTTCCGTTCCTGGTGGGGTCAACGCAGTGAGCAGAGCATCCAGAGCACCGGGCAGGTGGGAGTTTCAGGAGCCCAGCCCCCGGCAGCTCCCCTGCGTCACTAAGGCAGCGGTCCTTCCTACAGGCCCAAGTCGCAGTGCAGAGAAGCTGGAAACGGGCCAAATCCACGGTGGGACCTGAAGGCACCTGGCCTGTCTGCAGGCTCTCTCCCTGGCTCCTGTCTTTATACCCATAATAATCACATCCCTCCACTCATCAGTACCCACTGTGCAGGCACCACACTGAGCAACTTTCTTACAGTCCTCATTTCATTGTCACAACAGCCCAGGGAGCAGGTCCGGCCGGGCACACTGTTCTTGATGAAGCCAGGATTTGAACGCAGGTCGGTGAGGCCCCCAAACCACTTCCCCTAGCCCTGTCAGATCCAGTAGCCTCTGATCCACTTCCCCCAACTCCATTACCTGGCCATCCTTGGAGCCACCAAACACTCACCACCTGGCGCTCACCTGAGAATTAGGGATCCAGGCCACCCTGCTCCCTGCACCCCGTGAACAAGAGGGACCCAAGGGCTCAGCATTGCCCTAGTCAGCACTTCCTGCCATGACCCCTATGTGTCATGTCCCAACTTCGATCTGCTCCACCTCAGGGGGTCACTCAGAGCAGTGGGGACCCAGGTGACCACACAGTGAGGGCTCCCGGTCTGGATGAGGTTTGTCAGGTGGCCCCAGAAGACTCTGGGCTCAAGAACGGTGTTCCCGTTGGCAGAATAAGGGGGTTGGTGAGCCCTGTTCCGTGAACCCTTGGCCTCTGTGGATGCACCTGAGGGTCTGGGCTGGGAGAGCCTACCAGTGCAGGTCCGAGTCCCCAGAGGGCCAGGACGCCCTCCCCTGTAACAAGGCAGAGGGGAAGGACCTTGCAAGATGGTGGGCAGGGGCTCTGCTGCCTCACAGATGAAACGGGGAGTGGGGAGTAGACATGCGGGCCACCATCATTTCAGTATCTATTTGAAGAAAGAGCCCCAAGTCTGGGGTCAAACAAACAGCACATCTCAAACTAAAAATAAGCCAAACCTCCTATTCTGGACCAGCCCCTTCTTTTCACAGGCGGCAGGACCAGAGCGGGGTGATTAATAAAGGAAGGTCACACAGCACTATTTGTGCCAGGGCCAGGCCTCAGACCCATGTTTTAGAAGAGGCTCAGGGAGGAGCAGGGATGTGATCCAGGCTCACCCAAGACATGAGTGCCCTTGCCTCTTCCTCTCCAGGCTACAGGCTCTCAGCCCAGACCTTACCTGGGGGCAACCCCCGATCCCACCCATCCTCCCCAGCACCCCTTGTCTCAGGGCCCAGGAAACATTACCCTTGTGCCTGCCCTGGCCTCCAGCACAGAGACTTCAAAAGTATAATATGATCTAACAGTTTCACTTCTGGGTACATACTCAAAAGAACCGAAAGCAAGGACCCAAAGAGAAACTTGCACACCCACGTGCATGGGGGTGTTATTCACAATAGCCAAAAGGTGGGAACAACCCACGTCTCCGTCTGCGGATGAGTGGGTAAACAACGTGTGATACATACACAGGGTGGAATATTATTCAGTCTTAAAAAAGAAGGAAATTCTGATACCTGCTACAAGGTGGATGACTCTTGAGGACATTATGCGAAGTGAAATAAACCAGACATATGAGGACAAATATATGTTTCCTCTTACATGAGGTTCCTAGAACAGTGAACGTCACAGAGACCGAAAGTCACATGGTGGTTGCCAGGGGTCAGGGGTGCGGAAGGGAGTTCATGTTTTGTGGGTACAGAATTTCAACTTGGGAAGAAGAAAAAGTTCTGGAGATGGATGGTGGTGATGGTTGGGCAATATAGTGCTTATATACTAATGCCACGGAACTGCACACCGAAAAATGTAAATTTTATGATATACATATTTATCACAATTTTTTTAAAGTACAGACAGAAAAAAAATCCCCTTCTCCCAGTCACTTCGAGCCCCCTACTCTGTGAGGACTCTGTTCCCTCAGTTGCGTCCCAGCATCCTGCTTTTCAGTTTTTAATCATCTTGGACAATTTGCATGATTTTAAACTTTTCTTCTGTAGTTTTTTGCCCAACAGCACCCAGCACACACCAAGGAGCTGGGTGCAGGAGAGACAATGGGAGGCTGAGTTTTAAAACAGGATTAAAAAAAACAACAACAACCTGTTATTGAAGGTCAGATTTTGAAAATAGCAATATTAAAGTAGTGACCTGTATGAGTTTTCGAGCCAGCTTGCCTGGATTCAAATAATAATGCCTCTCCTAGTTTATTGGCTGGACAAGTTAGTTCTACAGCCTCTCTGTGCCTCAGTTTCTTCATCCATGAAAGGAGGGTGCTGCAACTACCTGCTATAAGGAAAACACCTTACAGTGGTGAGGGTTAAATGTGTTAACAGGTATGCAGTTTAGAGTAGCACCTGGAGCCTAATAAACACCAGGTGAGAGTTTGCTAGTATTGTCATCCCGACTCAAGCAGATTTAAACTTCTGTTTGAATGCCTCCTGGATGGAGAACTCACTCCCCACCCTCTCCCCCTGCCCAGGACAGCCAGTTCTCCTTAGAAGGCTGGGTGTGGTCGGAAGCTTTTCCCTCCTTTAACCTATCTCTTCCTGTTAAGAGCCCTGGCCCTGCCCTCTAAGGCCAGCCAAGAAGACTCATGTCATCCAAAGCAACACGCACCGTATTTGGTGCTGTGCTGTCTCCCTTGCCCGCGCCGACCCTCCTTTAGGCACCTGAAGCTCATGTAGCCCAGAGTGCAGGCACCTGGCCCCATTCAGGACTAAACAGCCAAAGGGTGGTGTCCACTGGCCTCAGATGCCTCTCAGGGCCTGCCCTCATTGGTCCCAGCTAAGAAATTCCATGGGCTGGGGCCCCCAAATGTCCTGTTGCTGGTTCCTGAGCCTCCATCTTCCAGGTTCGGGGTGGGACAGCTGCTAGTGTCCCCGGCCAGCCCCTGTTTATCTGTAGCCCTGCCTTCTCAATCTTACTGCTCAGAACTGGCAAGTCTGGGAAGCAGAAAGAGGTCACCCATCCAGCCAGGAGAGTCTGTCTGTGGGAACCAAGTGGTGTCGAGCCCACTGCTAGAATCTCACAACACTACAGAGAAATTGCCAGCACATCCCAGCAGGCTGGGCGCAATGCCAGAGTCAAAGCTGGCTCCACCCCAGCCTGTGTCTGGGGAGCTCTGATCGCTTCGCTCCCTCCTTGCGTATCTCCAGGAGTCTGGCAGCCTTGTGAGGGCAGTACCTGCTGCATCTCCTGCAGTTCCGAGTTTCAGCCTCTGGGTGTCGCCGCACAGCAAAAAAACGAAACGCCACAGACTACCACGAAGCCCGCAGCTGCTGGCCCTAACGGGAGTCCAGGCTGGGAGGGCCTCCGCCTCCGGAATTCCTGCCCAAGTCTTTTGTAGGTTCCAGCCCAGGCAGTTCCCCAGCGCAAGCGCTACGGGATCGTTTCAAATCTTTCACCTCCCTGCTAAAAGGAAAACCTAGTCACAACCTCCCTCCCCCTGGAGCTGCTTTCCTCTTGCTCTCCCCACCCCACCCCACCCCCGCCCACACACACACAGCGCCACAGCCTGGGGGAGCCCGTCATCCCTGCTCCCAGTAGGCCAGGCACCTCCACCTTTGTCCTGCAGGGCCTTCCACATAGAGTGCCATCCCTCACCTGCGCCTGGTGCAAGCCTGCCGCATAGGGTGTTTCAAGTCCACCAACAACCCTGCCCGGTGTGTGCTATGTTTCTCCCTCGCAGGTGCAGAAACAGGTTCAGAGAGGTGAAGGCTGGAGTTGCACAGCTGTCAAGTGGCAGAAGCGGCTTTTGAGCTCAGGCCTCTCAGGCTCTTGAATTGAACTTTCTTTGGCTACGTCACACTGGCTAGGTCCGAGACCCCTGGAGACCGTGGGCTCCCTAAGGGCAGGGCCTTGCGGAATTTCTGTTTTGGGGCCCAACTCTTTGCCAAGGTCTTTCCCTAACGCTAACAGGGCACTTACCAACTGAGTGTGTCAGTACTGGGCTGAGTGCCTTACATGTACCGCGACCTCATGGGGAGCTACCGTTATTACCCTCCACTTTTCAGAAGGGGAAACTGAGGCACAAGTAACAGGCACCAAGTCTTATGCTGTATTAAGTGGCAGAGCCAGAGCTCATGCCAGCTGGCTTCAGAGTCTGAGCCATGCTGTGACCACTGCTCTACAGACACTTTGAGGAGAGCCACCCCTTCCCTTCACCCTGGGTGAGCCCCCCACCAATGACATCCTATCGTGTGTTTCATGGGTGGGTCTCACGTAAGCCTGTGTCATTAGGCTGGGAGCCCCTCACTGGAGGGCAGGGCTGTGTGCATTCAGTTCCGTTCTGCAGCTTCTGATCCCTGAACGGAATCATGACTTTGGGGAATTGGTGCCTGCCACACTTACCTGTCAGGGGCCGAGTCCCCACTCTCATCAGCCCTAGGAGGCAGGGCCAATGGCAGTCCTGGGTGAAGATGGGGAAATGGGAGCGCTGAGAGGATAAGTACCTCATTAAAGCCTCAGATCCGGTGTGAACCACACTCCTGACCGCTGTGGGTTTTGGGGCCTATAAACACAATTTGCAGGGAGGCGTGGGGATGATCCTAGGAGGTGATGTGTGTAGAGGAGCTTGGCACGGGTTTGGCCCCAGCAGAACACAGCAAACGTTAATTTACCAAGAGGCTGAGTGGGGTCCAGACTCACCCACGTCTGAATATCAGCTCTATTTTCTGATTGCGCTTTGCTTGTCTAAACTTCATTTTCCCTGTGTGACAAGAGGGATGATAATAGCTACCTGGAAGAGCTACTGAGAGCACTGGAGATAAAGGATGTAAAGTGCCTGGTGAGAAGTGGATACTCAATAAATGGGAGTGATTGTTTGGGATTATCTTTAATTTTGTGTCACTCAGACAAGAGCACTGCCTGGTCCTGGCGGGGGCAGTTGCTGATGGGGGCCAGAGAGAGGAGGCGGGACCTTGCCTGGGCAGCTCCTGGCACCTCCCTCCTGCCCAAGTCAGCACCTCAGTGAGCTCTGGCCCTAGAAGGGCTTCAGAGGCATGGGACGCTGTTGCTAGGCGCCGGTTGCTAGGCGACGCACTGTTTCTCCTGGCCTGGCCACCTCCCAAGGGCCCAGGCTTCTCTGGAGCAGCTAGCTTTTGCCTCCTGCAGCCTCTCCCAGACCTCAGAGCCACTGTGGAAGGCAGGTGAGGGTGGAGCCAGCTGCGGTTGGGCCCCCGGGGAGAGCAGAGCCAACTTCTGGTGGGAGATGGGCAAGGCCCTGGGAGCTGAGGGAGAGACAGGAGCCTGGGGCTGGGAGTGAGCGCCCAGCTAGAGTAGCCAAGCGTTCTGGACTGGCCAGAGGTTGTCTGGCCATCAGACCCCAGAGGACAATGTGTGGGGTTAAGATCAGGGGCCGAGGAGTCCGGGACTCTGGGCCTGAAACCTGATTCTATCACTTATTATGGACTAACCCTTTATCGCTTGGAACCTCAGCTTCCAGGCTATAAAATGGGGAGTTCATAATGAGGTGTGGGGAAGGGGAAATGAGACACCGTGTATGTGAGATGAATGTCGACAGACTGGTCCTTTCTTCAGTCTGAGGTGTGTATGTTGGTGGAGGGGGACAGCCTGGGGTCCTGGGGCTACCGCACTGACCAGGCTCTTTGCGATTCCTTCCTAGGCCCCCTGGGGCCTTGCCCCACAGCACCATGATGGGGAAACTGCCCCTGGGGGTTGCCTCCCCTTATGTGAAGATGAGTTCGGGGGGCTGCACGGACCCCCTGAAGTTCTATGCCACCAGCTACTGCATAGCCTACGGTGAGGGCAAGCTTTGTGCCGGACCCACCCCTAGGACACAGGCAGGACAGGGAGAAAAGCAGCCCCTCTGGCCTGTCTCACACTCAGGGCGACCCCAGCCTACTGCACTAACTAGTCCCCTGAGCACCCCAAGGACCGGGTCCACATCCGTACTGCTGGCTGGCCCCGCCCTGTAGTCCCCACCCTGTAGTCCCCGCCCATGAATCCATCCTGTGATTCTGCCACACTGACCTGGTCCCGGTCTTGGCGACTCCATTCCCTCTGCCAGAGTCCCAAAAGGTCATGCTTTTTTTCCTGTCACACCTGTTCCTGCCCCCGGCTCTGTGCCTTCTCCATCACTGGGACACCTGGGCCCCGGGGGGATGCTGGCCCTGCCCGGGGCAGCCCGCCCTCTGCTCTCCCACTCTGCTGACCTTGGGTCTTGCCTCGCTGCCTCCCCGCTGGCAGGTCGGGAGGAGTTCACGCCCCGCATGGGCAGTCACAAAGGCACGGGCTACAAATCAAATTTCCGGCCTGTGGTCTCAAGCCAAGCCAATCTCAACAGCCTGGACAATCCAGCCATGGGGTACGGTCTGTATATCCCCTGCTCACCCCCTGGCCTGCTGAGCCTTAGCTCTCATGGACGTCCATGCATGGGGACCCTGAGCCTTGCCCGCCGAGGTCTGGGGCCCTGGGGCACGCAGGGCATGGCGCCTAGCCTTGGGCCCAAGGGTCTTCTGAGGCATCTGTGGGAGGCTTGAGGAGGGCAGAAAGCTTCTGGACATAAGCATTGCAGGCTCTGCTGGTAACGGCTCCTGCTCCGTCCTCAGGGAACAAGACCAGGGCAATTTCCAGACAGTAACCAGTCAGAGTTACCGCCCCCTGGAGGTGCCAGATGGCAAAGGCCCGCTGCCCAGCAACCTGTACCAGACCAACTCTGGCTACTCTCTGGAGAAGGCCAACTCGGTGCCCTCCACTGCGGAGGTCAGCGCCAGGCCAGGGCCAGGAGAGAGGGGGGAGCCTTGGGTTGGGGTTGTGGGGAGAGACGGGCTGGGCGGGGGGGCGGGAAGAGCGGGGATTCCTCTAGCAGGATGGGACTAGGATCTGCCAAGGATTGGTCAACGTTGAGATGTCTGGGTATGAAGGAGCCACAGTGTGGGCTGGGGTCCACTCACCTTTATCACCTTTTCCCTCATCCTCATCCCCCCATCTCCACCCCTCCATTTCCATCCCTACCCCTATCACCATCCTCTGCTCCACCAACCCCATCCCCTTCTCTGCCGTTACCACCATCCCCGCTACCACCACCCCTCCTGTCACCCGCCATCCCCACCCCCTCCATTTCCATCCCCATGTTCATCTCCAGCCCCATTCCCTCCCAACGCCAGCCCCAACCCCAGCCCCATGGTCTCTACCATCCCACTCACTTCTCCAAGCCCACATCACCATTCTCACCATCAGTGTCATGTTCACTGTTGTCATTATCATCCCTGTCTTCTTCATTCTGTCTTTGTTATGACCGTCATTCTTATCATCAACATTCCCATGAGATACTCATTCATTCATTCATTCATTCATTCATTCGGCTAATGTTCTGCACATCCATATTTGAAGGCGATAAATGCTAGGGAAAACCTATCACAAGGAAGAGGCAGTGGGTGAAGCCCAAGTGAAGGGATCACAACTGAAAATCAGGAGGGTCAGAAAAGGTTGCTATGGAGACAGCAGGCAAAGACTTGAGGGAGGTTAGTGTCCGCCTGAACTGCAGCAATGTGAGGGAGGAGTGTTCCAGGCCGTGCAGACAGCGAGTGCAAAGGTCCCGAGGTAGGGTGTGTGTGGTGGGGTCTGATGTGAGGAGCGACAGCGAGGAGGCAGGTACTGGGGAGGAGTGGGGAGCCGAGGGCCTTGGGGGCTGCCGTCGCGGTGTGGCAGTCTGAGAGTACTCTGAATGCTGCAGGGCTCTGAGCAGAGAAGGGGCAGGACCCAACCCTCAAGACCCAATTGTAAAGGGACCCCTTAGACCACTGCACAGACACTCAGTAGGGATCAAGGGCAGAATCAGAGTCAGGAAGTGGCTGCCAACCCCTCACCAGGTGGGTAATTGGTTGCTGCCCCCTCCCAGGTCAGAAAGGTCCATTTTGACACCCAGGACTACGGGCCTCAGTCCATCACAGGCCTGGAGCCCAAGCACGTGCCCCTGCTCCACCAGCAGCAGAGCAAGGGCTCGCCTGAGTGGGAGAACGCCCGGCACGTGAGTGGGGGGCCCCAAGTTGGGCTGTGGGCGGGGCCCAGGGCCAGCCCACCTCCTCCTTCCTTGGCACTGAGGCACTTGAGAAGCTGACAAGATGTGGGTTCAGGGCACCAAGAAACGTTGGGCTGAGCAAAGGTTTTGATTATTTCCAAGACAGCCTCAAAGCGGTCCTGATACGCACCTTAGGATTTAGCGCCCAGGCTCCCTTCTCCCCTCTCCCCCATCCAGACACCTGGAATCGGGGCACCCGACTGTGGCATGAGCACCCGTTTTCTGCCTTTGGTCTCTCTCTTCTTTTCGTTCCCCACCTGGTCTGGGTCCTGGGAGCTCCAGGTCCCATTGCTCATGAGTCCAGTGTGGGCTGTGACTTAGTTTTCATTGTCACAGGGGAACTGTGCTCCCATGAATTTCTGGCACTGGGCTGGCTGATCAGAGAGGAGTTTGTGTCAGGGGTGTCGTCCTGACCCTCAAGCCTCAGAACATGCCACACAGATCTGCCTGGAGCACAGGCTCTGAAGAGCTGCCCTGCCACTGGGCCGCCTTCTGGGCCTTAGTTTACCTGCGTCCCCCATTGTTCTACCCTCTGCATTCCAGGGCCCACGCTTCATGACGTCTGAGTATAATTCCACGTATCTCAAGGAGCTTTCAAGCCAGCCAGGTGGGCTCTTGTCTGAGCTCATACCTCCCTCCACTGTACCTCCCTACCCCTGACCTCAGCAGACACCCCAGGAGAGACCCCAGGAAGACCCCTGGGGGACTCAGGCTGACGCAGCACTAAGGAGGCACCAGTGGAAGAAAGAAGAACATATAGGCAGCGTGGGGGAACCATCTCCCCAGGCTGACCCTAGTGCGTGAGGTCTGCCAAACCCTGACGGGCAGCTCACTCACCGAGCAGGGCCCACTGACCTGTCGGCCCTGCCCTTCCTTCTGCTCCTCTCTCTTTCTCTGCCCTGGATTCCAGATTCCTCCAGGTGCCCATGGCCCTAGAGGCTCAGGCCTCCAAATCCTCGGAGCCAGCTCCCTCCCTGTCGGCTGGGACTCTGAGCCTCTGGAGGTCACGTGGGTGGGGGCAGGTGGCCGGGAACACGGGGGCTGTCTTTTGTAGATCTCTTGCAGAAGAAATCAATTGGTGCCAAAGAAGAGACCAGCTTCACCAAGGAGTCCACCAAGAGCCCCATAGTCTTCCAGCCGCCCTCTCGGGCCCTGCCTGGGGACCCAGTAAGTAAGGCAGGGCCCCACCAGCATCTCAGGGAGATGGAAGACCTCCAGTCTGGGAATTTCTAGCTTTTTTTTTTTTTTTTTTTTTTAATGTGAGCTGCAGAACCTTTTGTTCAAACACAAGACGAAAGAGCTTGGGTTAAAAACTACTCCTTTGGTCCAATAGACCCAATTTATGGGTGAGAAGCCTGAGGTCTAAAGAGGGAAAGCTGTGTAGCCAAGGCCACTCAGCATTCAGACGAGAACCCTGCCGACTGGTGCTCCCTCAGCGTCATGGCCTCTTCTCTGTTCTCCCCCACCTGTCCCCTTTCCTCAGTTACCCCTGTGATACCCATTTGTGCTGAGCCCTCCTCTGCACCAAGGGCACAGCGGCCTCTGTCGGGCTGACGCTCCTCTGACCGCCTCTTTCCAGGTCCTCCTTCCTGGGCGGAGTGTCACCAAGTCGGACTTTCTCCCTGTGTCCTACCCTCATGTAAGAGCAGCGGCAGTCAGGGGAGGGACGACTGTCCCACTGCCTGGGGCCCCCCGTGAGGCGGTTAGGACAGCGTGCCGAAGGGCACAGAGGGCCCACACTCCGGTCCCAGCGGCTGCTTTGCTGTCTTAGGGGGATGAGCTGCTGCCCCGGCTGGCCAGAGGCTCGGGGCGGGAGACGGGCTTCAGCCGAGGGAATGAGAGGACTCTCAACTCCGGAGTAAGTGGCCTTGGGGCTCCCTTGGAGAAGGGGCACTCCGAGGGGAGGAGACGGGGGTTTCTTGAGCTGGGGCTGGGCCTGAAGCATGGGAAGAGTCAGAGTATTTGGACTCTGTGTGGAGGGTGTGGGCCTAGGGGCTGGAAGGGAGAGTGTGTTGGAAACTGCCTTTGGTGTGGCTGCAGGGGATGGCGGGGTTGTGGGTCTGAGGCAGGTTGTGGCTACATGTGCCTTTGCCTGGCCTCCCTCCTTCCTTGCTTCCTCAGCCTGGCCGCCCAGTCACCCTCCTTGTGGCTCTGTCCCCTGCAGGTGCACCCTCCCGGTCCAGAACTCAGTAGCATGAGCCACTGGCAATTCCAGCACCCACAGCGGGTACAGCAGACAAACGTTGCCCTGCCTGGCAGGGAGATAGTGGGGAACAAGGTGAGGCCTGGGGTACCCAACCCCCACCCCCTGTCCCTACCCCTCCTGGCCTGACGGGTCCCGCTCTCTGTCCCTGCTTTGCAGGAACCCACAGGGTACAGCCTTAACAACGCTAGCTACGTGCGGAGCCTCTGTGATCCGGACGTGGATAACCACTACCTGACCACCTACAACCAAGGGTGAGCCCCTTCCCTGCCCAAACCTGGCGCTGTGACGCTGGCACTGCAGATGGGGAGGCTGAGGCCGGGACGAGAAATGAGCTCACAGCCTGTGGGGAAGGCAAACACCGAGGCAGCCCACGCCCTGCTGGAGAAGGGCAGAGAGGCTGCCGAGGAGGGCAGAGGCCGGCTTCCTGCCCACAGCCCCTCCTGTGCCGCAGGTACTTCGAGAACATTCCCAAGGGGCTAGACCGTGAAGGCTGGACTCGAGGTGGCATCCAGCCGCAGAAGCCTGGAGGCTATGCCCTCAACCAGCCAGTCACCCGCTTGGGGGCCACCCCCAACCCCACGGAGAGCCCGAGGCACCTGCACCCCCACGGGGGAAGGTAGCCCGCCCGCCTGCCCACCCTCCCTCCCTCCTGCTCTGTCCTTGGCTGGTTCCAGGCCTTTCCCCAGCCTCTCCCTCTCTCTGTCTGTCCTTCCGAGAGACCCATGTCCTCTCTCTGGCTTGTTCATTGCTTCTCCTGCCCACATGGCTCCCCTTCCCTCCCCGGTGAGCAGAGCCCAGCTCTGCACCTGCTCTCTGCCAGGCTGCATGTGGCCGGCAGGGAGGAGGGGGACACAGAACTGCGTGGGCTGTGGCATGCCTTAGCCTGACACCTTTCTGCTCAACTCAGTTCCTCAAAAATGACGTTCACACCGACAATGGCCCCAAGCTGGCAGGCAAAGAATGCCAGCGGCTTGGCCACTCTGGTGGAGAGAGGCCCCTCGGGACTCACTGCCCCACCCCTCCCTCAAGCCCCCTTCCTCCCTGCAGAACCCTGATCTCAGCTGACCCCTTCTGCCGCTCCTCACCCTACAGCAGCCGCTTCGGTGCGCCGCACCGAGCCTGACGCCTGGGTAAGGGCTGCGGGCTCCACCTGCAACTGCTCCCATTTGGGAGGGGCTGCGGAGGGCCAGCCCCATCTCCCAAGCCCCGAGTCAAGTGGGCCCTCCCCGTGGACCCCAACCCCGGAGTGGGGGGTGGGTGAGTGCCCAGGACCCCCGAGAGCCCCTCAAGCCTTGTCTTCGTTCCCCACAGGTTTGCCAACCCAATGGGACAGGAGCCGGCTACTGTCCCCATTCACTCTCTAGTACCTCGGGGACGCCCCCTGGTCACTTTTCTAATGAAATAAAGAGCAGTGAAGCAGAGCAGTGTGTCTGTGGCTGTCAGGGCTGGTTGGAAAAAGGAGGGGTGGGAGTGGGGTGGGGTGCAGGGGTGGAGAGGCAAGAGCCAGACGCGCAGTCGGGGAGGCCCGGTTGGACTCACTGTGACACTACAGACAAGGCACTTCGCTCTTGAGACTCAGTTTCCACTCCTGTCAAGGGGCCTCCTAGGGGCTGCGCTAAGTGCTAGGTCAAGCCTGGAAGGGAGGAAGCCCTGGGGAGGGGGCAGGTGAGCCAGGGAGGAGGGGGAGGCAGAGGTGGGTGGGGTGGGGTGGGAGGCATCAGGTACCTGGTCTATAAAATGGGCAGGAAGTCAGAGCAGGACTTCCCGGCCCTTCTGGGTTCCATACTGGATGGTTTAAAGGAGAGGGGAGGCTGAGGACAGGCGTCGTCCCAGAGATCTCCCTCCAGAGACAGATAGAGGAGGGTCCATGATGGATGGACATGTGGACACCAACACGGGGGGCAGTGTGGCTGCCCCACACCAGGGCCCTCAGCCTGCAAGGTAGAGTCTGGGCTGCCACTCAGCGCCTGTCAGCTCTCCAGGTGCGTCTGTGCAGTGCACAGCTCTACAACTGTGGGCTGTGGCCCTACCGGCATCAACTCTGTATTGTATAAATGAGGAAGCTAGACCAGAGAGGGTACTTGAGCTGCTCAAGTTCACACAGGACAGAAAGACAGCGGCAGCCCTAGGTTGAGGATGTCCCCTGCACCTTGCAGGCCAGCCCGGTATGCAGAAAGGTGACTCAGTGGTCCGGCAGCTGCTTCCCCCACCTCCCCTGCCCAGTAGTGGGTGTCTGGGGAGCAGCCCTGCTGGCCCCGGGGCCTGGCTGAACCCAGTGGCCTTGAGTGGCAGGTCTGGGAGCTGTCCGTGGCCTGGCTGGAGCTCTGGGCAGCTCGTGGACATCACCAGCAGGCCCCAGCACTGAAAGAGCGGGAGGGGGACACCGAGTTTCTCAGCTGCAAACCCAGCCAGACTCAGGACCCAGTGACAGCACAGGACTGTGGCTGGAACCTGCTGGCCCATGGCCCCCAACATTAGGGGTGAGTCACCAAACTAGAGATTTGCCACCTGGGCTGTACCCTAACCTAGGCCTGGCCACAGTGAGGTGGGTAGACGTGGCCCGAGCCAACCCCTCCCAGTCACAGCCACACACTCACCAAAGCACACACAAGCACGAGATGCACACAGACCCCCGAAGACATGCATGTACAAACACACATGGGGACAAAAATTCCAGCAGACAGGTACACATGAACTCACAATCACACAGGGAAACATATGAAAACACAAAGCAAGCATGTACATAAACACAGGTCTTCACATGAATGCCCACGATGCTTCTACACGCAGACATACATACACATACGCAGGCAGACCTACAGACATATCAACACACATAGGCCAGACACAGACACAAAAACAGTTGGACAGAGACTCGCAGGACAGACACACACCCCACCGCACTCCACTTCTCCATTGCCTGTCCCATTGGTGTCTTCTTACAGCTTGCGTTTCCCGTTCACCACCCCGCCCCTGGCCCCCACCGCCTCTGGTTCCATAGCCGATAAGGTGTCAGGGACACCGGAGCATGATTATACCCTCTCTCTGTTGCCTCCCCCTCTCTCACCATCCTGCACCCAGTTTCCAGGCCATGTGAGCTGGAGCTGCTTCACGGTTTCCTGAACTGGAGCTGCGGACCCCACCCAAGGGGAGGGTGCTAAGCAGCCCCTCTGTGATCCCTTAACCCCTACCTTCTCCCCTGCAGCCTCTCTGCAGGCAGCTCCTCCCGGCCTCCCTGTGAGGATCCGGGGCCCCAGCCCGAGGGTCTGTGTGAGGACAGGGTGGTCCAGGGAGCAGGTTGGCAGGAAGGGGATCTAGGAGCAGACAAAGCTAAGCCTGGGTGGCTCTCGAGCCTCCACCTGGTGCAGAGCCTGGATTTCCCACACGAGACAGACGTGGAGAGGTGGAGGGACTGCCCCCGCCCCGTCGCACAGCCAGCGCGGACTGTGGGTGGGGGCCTGCTGGTGGGGGTGGATGGGAAGCCCAGAGTGACCATAGCCTGGTGGGAGCCAGAGTAGACCCCAAGTTGCGCCTGGCCTCCTGGCCTTTGCCCACCCACCAAGCTACTCAGGGCAAGCCCCCTCTGTGGCAGACTTGAATTAAATGGGCAGAGTGGCCAGTTTGGGGCGCTGAGGGAGGCAAGATTGTGGGCAAGGACACAAAAGAGGGGCTAGCCCAAGGCTTGGCTAGAGAAGGGGGCCGAGGGCCAGTGTGGCTGAAGGGCGGGCGTCCCTGTGGGAAGGTGGGTCGGCCAGGTTTCAGGGGCCTTGTCAGACATGTTAAGGAGCCCTTCTCTGTCCCCCTCCTCAATTATGAAACTCAGCAGGGGCACAGACCACATTTATTTTGTTCACAGAGGAAACTCCGACGCCCAGGGCAGTGCCCAGCGCATCTGCAGGTACTCGGTAAACATTAGATAAATGAGTGAATGAATGAGTGAATGAGCTCTGACTGCCAGCAGGGGCACCAGAGGTGGGCTTCTGGTTGTCACTCGCCCTGGCCCCAGGATGTCAGTCACTCAGGCTCCCTGCACCTGGGCAGGCCCTACTGCGCCACTCTCCCCCTCGCCCAGAAACCATGGCTGTGGCTTCTCAGAATGACTCTGATTTACCCACCAGACCTCCCCTTCTCTCTTGGCGTGTGCCCCCTTGCTCTCCCCTCACACAGTACCTAGTTTCTGACCGATCCCAAGCAAGCTCCCCTGTAGCTGTCCGAGGGCCCCACATTCCAACCTTGACCCCTAGCTGGCCGCAAAGCCAGGGTTGGATCAGGGCTGAACAGTCCTCTGTGTGGCCAGATAGAAGGGGCGAACACTTCCCACCCTGTGGCTACCCAGGCTACTGAAGCTCTGTGGAAGGGACGGAACTTTGGCTGCCTCCCTCCCCCTCTGTGCTGTCAGGTGAGTGTGGGTGCTGACAGCGTGGTTTCATTTGGGGGGCGCCTGTGCCCTTGCCCCTCCGAGACTTGAGTCTCCTCTCTGGCGTGGGCCTGCATCTGCCCAGCATCCTTTCCTTGCCTGGGCCCAGGCTGTCGGCAGATTGGAGCTGCCCAGGCCTGAGCTCTGGAGTCAGACGTCCTGGGTTCAAATCTCAGCTCTTCATGCCAGAGGCTGCTTCCTGCCACCAGCTGTGGAGGCCAATGGAATGTTCTGAGCTGAAGTTAATAGCAGTTCCCACGTCGTGGGCTGAATGAAATGGTGTATAAAGCGCTGAGCTCACAGGCAGTAGCTGCCTTGATGCTGGAGCAGAGGACACAGGGGCCCAGGCAGGGAGAGGGACTGGCGCAAGGCCACACCGCAGGTAGTCACGGGGTCTGGCCTTTGTCTCCTTCTGCTTGGCCCTGACAGGGCCCCTCAGGACCCTTCTCTGGGAGCAGGCCCCTCTTGTCTGGGAGGGCATGGGAGGCGATCCTTCTGTACAGCCTTCTGTGGAGGCCTAGGCTGCCTCCCTGAGGCCAACTGCTGCGAGGCCCTCTGCGGAGCTGCCTGCCCCTCCCCTCACCTGCAAACCTGGCTTTATGCTTTCAGGTGAGTCACCCTTTCCAGCGGGTGCCGATTGTAGCTGCTGCCAAAAGCTTCCTGCCCCTCCCCAGGGATATTCTAGAAACCAACCCGAGGCGTGCAACGATGATGATTAACCTTTATTAAGCCCCCACAGCCTGCTGGGTGCTGGAAATTTTCCGTGGGCCTTCATCTTTTCAGCGAGAACACAGAGAGACCTCCCTCTGGGGGAAGTTTGGGGACACAGGTGGGTGCTGCGCTGACAGCATTGCTGTGGGGGTGTGGAGCCCCAAGGGCTGATGGGACAGCAGCATTGGGACAGACACTGGGTGCCACACAATCGGGCCCCCCTTCTGATGCACACGGACACATAGGAGGCTGCCGCTCGTCATGGCACTGTGGCAGCTGATGTTGGCAGGTACCATCTGGCTTGGGTCACATGGTGACACGCACAGTCGCCAGCTCATGGACTTGACAGCCGGCCAGCTGGGAAAAGGCATCTGTCCGTGGGAACTGGGGGCCGGGGGGCGGCGGGGAGCCCTGCGTGGGGAGCTGCAGGAGGGTGGGTATGCTGCCCGCAGACAGATGGAGGGCCTGAAACTCGGAATCCAATCCTCAGTTTCCTCTCTGACCATCTGGAGGGCCACCCATTCCCACGGAAATGTTCCCCGAGCAGCCAAATATGCAGGGACAGAGGAGGAAACAGACCCAGGTGCCCCGCCCCCTAACCCAGTGCTGATACTTCTTGCTTCTCAAGATGTTGTTGCTGCCGACAGGGCTCTGCCAAGAAAGTTTTTGGAGTCGTAAAACTTAACCCTGGAAGGAACTTTGTGAGAACCAGGTCACCCGGAGCCAGAGCGACGGAGCAGCCTCCCCAGACCACCCGGCTTAGTGTGCACAGTCGGGCCTCTCTGCCCCAGCTACAGGCCTTTCCCAACACACGCTGAACTGGGGGCCTCGAGCGGGCAGAAGTGAGGCCTGAACAAGGTTCCTGGGAGAGCTGGCTGGAGTCTGGCCATGTGGACGGCAGTCAGAGCTCTTTGCAAGCTACAGAAACCAACTTTGGCTAATTGAAGCAGAAGATGGGTTTATTAAAAGGATTTCGGAGATCACAGAATCTTCAGCGGGGCCTGAGAACAAAGCTTAGAGGCTACGCAGCCGAGAACCTGGGTGCCGTCTTCAGAAGGGATCCTGCCCGGTCCCTTCAGCTCTGCGTCTCTCATTTGCAATACAAAATCAGGGGTGGGTGCTTCTGATGGGTGGCTTCCAGGTCACATGTCTGTATTCAACTTGCAAAGAAAGCCGGGGAGGTGAGTTTCCAGCCTTTCAGCTTCCGCACTAGGACAAGTGGGTTCTGTTTTGTATGGCGGTTGGAATTCTCCAGCATGGAAGAAGGCTGGGCAGCCCAAAGAATTCAAATGTCCTTCAGGTGGGCACTGTTAAGAAGGGAACAAGCCCTTGTGGAGCACTTTCTCTGCGCCAGAACCTTATGAGCCTGGTAGGGATGCCCTGGCCCTTCGTGAGACACTGGAAAGGATGCCCTTCCTCAGCTGCCCTACTGGTATATCAATCTCCAAGGCCCCTAATGCAAACGGGACCCCTTGCACATGGTTCCATCATGCATCGCACCCTCTGCTGAACTCTGTGCTCAGCAGGTGTGGATTTCACAGGCTCACAGGCACCAGAAATGTCCCTTGGTCTCTCTGGAACTGAATCGAACAAAGATGCCCATCTAGTCGCTTCCAGTCCCACTCAGTCCCCTTTGAATTTAACTTTGTCCATATGGGACTCAAATCTAATCAGGTCAGGATTTCTGCTCTTGCTCCTTTTCATTTTCTTCCCCCAGGAGGGTCTATATGTTCGCGGAACTTACTCTTGGAGGAGAGGCATCCGTCCATGTTCACTCCCTCTGAGCGTGTGATCTCTAAGGGCTTTAACCATCCATACACATCCTTCCGACACGTGGTCAGAAGCAACTGCAACACTCTGACCTCTGGTTGCCAGTGTCATGCATTCAGCCCTTCAACTGCCTTGCCTGGACCACTCATGCAGCCCCTCCAGGTCCATCAGCCTATTCTCAGCCACACCTCACTCATGTGGAGGTGCAGAAACTTCCGGATGTTCCCCCTCAGGACACAGGACTGTGTAGAGGATTCAGCAGAGGGGCTAGCTCACCTCCCTTTGGCTTTGCCCAGGCCTCTCCGGAAAGTCAGGGAAGCTTGTGGGAGGCCTGTTGCATCCTCAGGTCTCATTTGGTAAGGAAGTGCAGGTCCCCTCTACCCTGTTGGCCCCCAAATATATCTGCTCTTTCTCACACCACTCTCAGACCCAGCCCAGAGCAGGTAGAGCTGCAGACTCCTTTGCCAGCGACATCCACTTTTAGGGTTGCTGCTCCGCCCCTTTTGTCCCACCTTCCAAATGAGCGTTTATCTCCTTTCGGGTGGGATTGTGGCTTCTGTGATGACGCATGCTTCCCCCACTCCAGGGCTGACAGCATCAGCTCCCTGCTACCCAAGTTCAAAGCCAAGCTTTTGGACCTATAAAAAAGCTTTCTCTCTCAAAACTCAGCTCTTGCAAAGCCACAGTCTCACCTAGGGCTTTCAAAGCCTCTTTTGCAACTCAAAGCCAACGGTTTGACTTTGTTCTGAGTTTCCCTTGGAGAGCTGCAACACAGGAAGAATGGAGGGGAATGGATACCAGGACATTGTCAACAGTGGAGCAGTAGCTAATATCTCAAAATGATAACACCCAGCTCTCTATTATCTCACCGATGCTTCATGGTAATCCTTCAAGGGGAGAGATTGAGCCCATTCCAGGCCAGGACTAGGGTGAGCTGAGGGAGGCACATTCCTAGGCACAGAATTTAAAGGGCCAACGCATTGAGTCATATAGATTAAAAAAATAATTTAATGCGATCATTTTTAAAAAATCAAAAGTAAGGCCACAAAATCCATGACGAACAAAATATAAACGTTTTAAATACAGACAGGATTAGTACTACTGATCTTTTCTTTTGCCACGGGCTCCGATATGGCTTATCACAGCCCTGGTACTGATTCATCTTTTTTGCATTAAACTGTTATTCATCTTGCTTACTTAGTTTTTTGGCACCCCCTTAAGTTTTGTGCCTGGGGCAAGTGCCTTGCTGACCTCACCCTAGTCCCGGTTCAGATTCTTTCTTTAGGTGTGAGAACCGAGGTTCAGAGAGGGTACCTAGCTCAGGTGGGACAGATGTCCCCAGGGCACCTGTGGGGTGGAGGCTGCCTGTTCACTCACTCGGCACATGTTGGTTAAGTAGGTACAATGCGGTTGGGTACTGCGGAACATCATTGAACAAGGTGCCTATCCCCATGGAGCTTGTATCTTGGTACAGAGGAGACAGGCTTCAAATAGTTTAAAATTAATTATAATGGGAATAAGTGCATTGAAGGAGAAATATGGACCTTCAAGAATGTATAACATGGGAGCTTGACATACTCTGGGGGGTCTGGAAGGATTCTCTGACAGAGAGAGGTTTCGGCTGAAAACTTAAGGGATAAGTAATGTGAGCCAAGCAGAGTGGGATGAAGAGGGACCAGTATGTGAAAAGGGCCTGGGGTGGCAAGAAGCCAATGCGTTTGAGAAACTGAGAGGAAATGTATTCATCAGTCCAGGCCAATTCTGTAATCAACACCTCTTATGTCTAAAGGGGTGAGCATGCTAAAACCTATTTCTCATTTGCATCACAGTCTAATGTGGCTTAGGTAGCTCGTCTCCACACAGTGACTCATGGATCCAGTTTCTTTCCACCTTTAACACTGCAGGAAATACAAAACTAGAAAATTGTGCACGGATGTGGCATGTATTATTACTTCTGCCCACCTCTGTTGGCCCCAGTGCTCATTCCAGGGCCTGACCCCATCAGCTTGCTGAGTGCTCAGGAAGAAAAGGGGGAAGCAGAAGTCACTGACTCTTGTCTGCCCCTGCCATGTTGAGGGGACTAGACCAGACATGTCCTTGGTAGTCATGGTCAGGACCTGATCTGCAATCTTGGAGCAGAAGACCCAACTTGAACTTGGCTGCAGATCTAGGAAGGTATTAACATTAAGGGCAGCTGCCAGCCATGACCACGGTGGGCCAGGAGGAAGGAGCCATCATGTCAGAACGCACTTGGGAATGTGGAGGTCCGCCAGAGCTCGTTAGGGAGGTCAGGTGCCTGTCCACGGCATGGAGGTGTGTCCCCAGCCCCAAGTCAGCCTAACCACCTGGCCTCTGTTGCTCCAGCTCCTGCGTCCCTGGGAGGGACAGGGAGGACTCTCAGCTTTCAGCAGACCAGCAAGGTTGCTCTCAAGAGCTCTGGTTTCAGAGAATGTGATCCCCAGGGTGTATCTAGGCTCTAGTTTCCGGGGGCCCCGGGGAGCAGGCCGGCAGCGGCTGAGCTAGTCTCATGAGTTTGGCCACCTAATGAAGGGCTCTGAGCTGATGGTGGGCCAGATATTGCCTGGAATTTGCCAACAGGCAAACCCTGAGCCCAGATCAGAGCCCTAGGTTTGCCCCTGGACTTGGAGGTCTCTTTGTTCTACCTTCTTGAGTCTGTCTTGTGCTTCCTAGGCTTGTTCTGTGGGTTCTAGAATGCCCCCTGTTGGGTAAACACATTGAGCCCTGGGACCTGGGGTCAAAGTCTCCAAGAAGGGCAGTCCTGGAAATCTCCTTGCTGTTTGCAGAAAGGGGTGAGCATTTGGGCATTCTGGGTAGTTTCTCTAATTTCTCCTGGCTGAGAGAGGCAATCAGACATAGTAAAAGTCCAGGCTTTGCAATACGATGGATTGGGTTTGAATCCTGGCTTTGCCCTTGTGATCAAGCTGTGTGACCTTGATCAGCCTACCTTCTTTGAATCCCCTTTCTCATCTGTAAAGCAGGGGAATTTAGTACCTGCTTGGCAAAGGTGTGGTGAAAGGTAAATTAGATAAACTGAAGATGTTCAGAAAATGATAATCACCATTATTGTGTGGAAGAGGATCGAGAAGGGATGGGGCCAACTTGCACAAACTCCTTCCTTCGACACACACACACACACACCCCTTTCTCGCAGCTGCAGCCAAAGGGATCCTATTAAAATGTGTGTAAGAGTATGTTGTTCCTCTGCTCAAAGTTCCCTAATGATCTCTCACCAAAAGTCTAACTCAAAGCCTTCCTGAAGGCCACACACACGTCCTCAGTAGTCCCACCACCCCCTCCACACTTCCTCTCTCTGCCATGCCCCCTTGCTGCTCCAGGACACCCAGCACACTCCTGCCCCAGGGTCTCAGCACTGCCACCCCCTTGTCCTGGAACACATGTCCCCAGACATCTGTCTGCACGGTTCGCTCCCTCTCCTCCTTCTCTCTTTGCTCCAATACCATTCTGTCACTAAGGACTCTGGACCACTCCGTTTTCTACCGAGCCACCAGTCCTTCTCTCTCTTCCTGCTTTATTTCCTCCGCAGCCTGGTTGCCGTCTGACACTCTAGGAAGTGCCTTTTAAGTGGCTTATCTCCACTCACAGGAATATAAGTCACACATAGGCAGGGTGCTTTTTGGGGGGAGGGAGGGTTTATTAATATGTTCACATTCATAGAACTCTCCAGCACCTAAGCATGTGAGTAGGGACATAGTGTTTGTTGAATGAATACCTGAATGAAGGTGGGGACTAGAGTTCTGAGGGTGCAGGTAAGAGGAGTGGGCCATGGCAGGAAGGACATTGTTACTTTCCTTTTTTGCCAAATGAAGAAATTGGGCCAGGTCCCCAGGAGACCGTGAAGCCATGGGAACTAAGCACCTCACTGAGTGAGTTCCTCCCCGTCTGCCTGCATTTTCCTGGGATGAGGGTCCCTGGTTTCCTGCAGACATTTGACGGAGACTGTGATGTCTCAAGGGAGCTAAGCACCCTCCCTGCTCTGACATTTCAGGGTTGGCTCTAATTGGCTCAAATCCTTGCTTTCTAAAGACCTGTGATGCTAAAACATTCCGTGATCTTATTCAAGTCTCAGCAGCCACCCTGGTCCTGGCCCCAAAGAGGGGGGTGGGAACCAGAGGTGACCTTGGCAGAGTCAGCACGGTGAGGGTGGGGGGATCTCTGGGGACATGAGAGCGAAGATGAAGCAGACTTCTATATTACATGTGCTGTGTTCTTCCTTTTGTGTAAAAGAAAAGGGATTTAAAGCAAGAATGACTGAATGCGTGCAGTTGTTAATTCAGGATGCTGGGTACAGGGGTGTTTATCAAGAGAGCTTTGTACTTTTCTGTATGTCAAAAAGGTCTTCAGAAAACACAGGTTTGGAGGTGGGCAGGACAGTTATAACTTATGACTAGGATGGGAGAGGCCGTTTCCGGGGAGCAGAAGGACCTGGACTTTTTCAGGCATTTTTCCTGTGTGCGTATGGGCAGAGGGGATGGCTGGAGTCTGGGTCCATTCCTAGAGCTATCAGAGGCCCCTCTCCTCCCCTGCTCCCCGTACCCAGATCTCAGTTTCCTGCCTTTCTGAGGAGTGGGGAACGGCTGAGAGGCCCCATGCTGGGGACAAAGCTAATTCATTAGTGACGCCTCAACAAGGACTGGGTACCCGCAGTGCCAGCGTGATTCATCTACATGATTGCCCGCTGCCAGCCTGCGTGGGCCTGAAACGCCAGCACATTTTACCTGTACCCACTGAGAAAGACCTGGAGGGAGGTGAAGGTACAGCATCTACCGAGAGCAAGAAAAAGACTCCGAGAAAGGAGAGGGCTGGTCCCCTGTGCCCTTGACCCCAGGAAGCTCTGCCAGGCTGGTGCTGGAGTTGCAGGGCTGGCTTGTGCTGGAGTGCCAGCTCTGAGCATGTGGTGGTGGGGGGGGGGTGGTGCTGGCTGGGCTTCCTCCTCCACAGCGAATGTTCCCTCGGGAAACTGCTTGAGGGGCAGCAGGGGGTGGGGTGGGGGAGGTGCTCATCCTATCGATCATTCTGGCTGGGTTTTCCTCAGCTTTCTGGTCTCCGTGGTTTCTCTTCTTCTAAGAAGTTCTCCCAAATGAATAAAGGGGAGAGCGTTGGTTGCAGCTCAGGTGAGGTCTGGAAGGAGACTGAAGCTCCTCTGGCTAGGGCTCAAATCCCCCTGTACCCCAGGGCTGGTGTCTAGGCCCCACTTACTCTCTGCCTGAAGTCCTGTCTGCGTCTCGTCAGTCTCCATCCCAAGATAGGAGTCTGTGGTTGCTTTCTGGCTCAGGGCAATACCTGCCTTTGTGTCCCCCCCTAACCCCATGACATCCCTTGCCCAGGTACAACTGCTATTGTTTCTTTATCCCACACATATATATGGTGTATCTGAGCAAAGGAAGCCAAGAGAAAAAAAAAGTACATATGGAATAATTTAATTTATATGAAATTTAATAACAGGCAACGCTGATCCACGGTGTTAGAGGTCAGTCAGGATCATGATTGCCCCTGGAAGGTGGAAATTGACGGAAAGAGGCAGACGGGAATCCGAGTGATGTAAATACTACATGGGAGTTCATGCTCGTCCAAACTCAAACTGTAACTTAAGCGATCTGTGCATTTCACTGTAGGTAAAGCTTGCCACCATTTTTTAAAAAGCTAAAAAATTTCATTGAATACCTACAATGTGCCAGACCCTGTGCCAGCAGGGGAGACAAACTCACCTGCCCTGTGGAACTTATCTGACAGGGAGCGTGGCTCTTGTCCTGCCCTTGCATTGGCTGCTGCTCTGTGCCCTTGGGCTCGCCCCCGTCTCTGCCTGCAGTGGGCATAGGAGTGGGAGTGGGTGAAAGGGCAGGGTGCTGCCCAGACGTCTGTCACACGTAGAACAGAGGAGGCAGGTGCCGAAATCCTTCTGAGGCAACTTCCCTCCTCTTCATACAGGATTAATAATGTCTTCCTTGTAGTTCTGGCACCAGGGTTAGAGGCCCCCGGTGTGAGAAAATTCATTGCCAGAGGTGCGGTTATCATTATTTCTACTTATTGGCCTCGGACATGGCTAAGAGTACAGGCTGGAGAGTGAGACCACCTGGTTTCAGATCCCAGCTACACACCAGCCAGTGAGCGGGGTGACCTTGAGCAAGCTCAAGTCAAACCCCTCAGGGCCTCATTTCTTCATCTTGAAAACTGGAGTATTGAGGATACCTACCCCATAGGCAGGACGCAAAGATTCAGTGAAACGCTCTCCGTCTAGCGCTGGGCACCCGGCAGGCTCGCAATAAATGGGGGCGAGTTTTTCTGCCAGGAGCTTTGGCAGGACGGCTCTGAATGGGAGGGGGGAAGGCAGGGGCATACGGCTGGCCGGTTGGTGGGAGCATGCGCAACAGGAGTCGCGGAATTAAAGTGGTCATCGTAATGGCACTCAGAGGTACTTAAGTGTCCCAGTCCTCTGTCCACTGCAGCCACACACAGACTTTCGGCATAGCTGGAGAGACGTGGCCGGTGATGAGCGGTGTGAGTGCAGTAACGAGGAACCTGTTGCTCTGTGAAGGTGTCCGGGGCACGGAAGGGGGCGGACACCCCGAGTCCCCGAAAGTCCTCTGATGTGACCCACCCTGAAAAGGGCCAGTCTGTAACACTGTTACGAATTACTATCTTGAAGTGACTCTGGCGGGGAGAGCAGTCGCATGTCGATGGACATAAGTGGCCGGCAGTGACTGAAACCCTAAGTCCCTCCTCGAGAACCACGTGTGCAAAGTCCTGGGAAAACCGCTGGCGTTTCATCGTTCTTTGGTCCCTTCTTGTTGGACTTGCAGATCTGGGCGCACACGAAACAACTCGCTGTGACAGGTGTGGTGGACAGCGTCGGATGTCGGGTCTGTGTTGGCACAGCTCCAGGCTTGCGAGGAGCGGACCTTGGGTTGCCTTGGCCCACGCTGACTCCTTGGCGGGTGGGAAAGGCTGGCGGGGGCGGGGCGCGAGCGCCGGTACCCTAGAGCTGATTGCACCTTGGCCCCGCCCCTCTCCGCCCTCCCTCCGCCTCATTGGCAGCCGCGTCGAGGGTTGCCAGGGCGACGGGTCGCTTAGCTGCGATTCAGCGCGAACTCCAGCCAGTCGGCTGGCGTAGGGAGCCCGGGAGGCCAGAGGGCGAGCCGCTGAACGCCTCACCCCGCGCCCCGGCCCAAGGCGGGCGCCTCCTCTGGGCCCCGCACGGCCCCCCTCCCGGCACAGGGGCAGGCCGGGGCGGGGGGCCCCGGAGCCGAGGCGGCCTCGGCCCCGTCGGGGAGACAGGGGGTGGCCAGGGCGGAGCGATGCCGGGCGGCGGCGGCAACGGCCCCGGTCGGGGCCCGTGACCATGGGCATCGCCGAGTCCACGCTGGACGAGCTGCCGTCGGAGGCCGAGGAGCAGCTGCGCCACGGCGAGCAGCAGCTAGAGTTGAGCGGGACGCGGCTGCGGCGGCTTCCCAGCGCAGTGTGCGCGCTGAGCCGTCTGGAGAAGCTGTACGTGAGCGGCACGGGTCTACGCGAGCTGCCGGAGGAGATCGAGGAGCTGCGCGAGCTGCGCATCCTGGCGCTCGACTTCAACAAACTCGAGCGCCTGCCCGACGGCCTGTGTCGCCTGCCGCGCCTCACACGCCTCTACCTGGGTGGCAACCGGCTGCTGGCGCTGCCCAACGACTTTGCGCAGCTGCAAAGCCTGCGCTGCCTCTGGATCGAGGGCAACTTCCTGCGGCGCTTCCCGCGGCCGCTGCTGCGCTTGGTGGCGCTGCAGTCGCTGCAGATGGGCGACAACAGGTTGCGCTCGCTGCCCTCGGAACTGCCGAGCATGACGGGTCTGCGGGGCCTCTGGCTCTACGGCAATCGCTTCGAGGTGTTCCCGCCCGCGCTGCTGCGCATGGGCCGCCTGCACATCCTCGACATGGACCGCAACCGCCTGGGTGGTTTCCCTGACCTGCACCCGCTGCGCGCCCTGCGAGTCTTCTCCTACGACCACAATCCTGTCACTGGGCCCCCGCGCGTCGCTGACACCGTCTTCCTCGTAGGCGAGGGTGCCGTCGAACGAATGGCTGAGCGCGACGAGCCCATCCCCCGGCGGCCACCCAGACGCCCAAAGCGGGCCTTTGAGGATGAGGAGGAAGAAAATCTGCTCATAGGAGGCGGTGGCTCCCGGGCCCTGGAGCCCCCGGGGGACAGCCTCCCCGCCCTGGAAGCCTCTCCAGGACTGGGCACCTGAGCCTGAGCTCTGGGTGATGAACTGCGGCCTCTCTGGGAAGGTCCGCGGGAGTTGTGGGCAGAAGAGGGGCCGCTTTGGGGGAGCTGCCAGGACCAGGCAGGCCTGGGGGCCATCTTCAGACATTCCTGGGTAGTAAGAAGGCTGCTTCCTGACTGGCCTCTGGTCAGTCGTCAGACCAGAAGTACAGGCTCCAGGGCTCTATCCAGTATCCCCCTAGCCCTGTCTGTCCCTGACAGTGTTGCTGATGACACAAAAGAGGTGCCAGCTTCCTCCTGGAACCAGAGTAACCGCTGTCTGTGGAATCAACACCTTGGCCAAGTCTAGATGCCCAGGGTACCCACCAACCTCCCTCCTCCTGGAGTTTGAATCTCCTAGGGTCACCCTTTCTGGTGCAGGAGCCCTACCTCTGCACTGACCACATGCCTGTGTGAGGCAGGACTTCTCTTGGAGGAAGGCCTGGCCCAGGGGCAGGGGTTTGGAGGGACCAGTGCCCAGGACAGAAGTGAGAAACTGGGATTGGGGCCCTGACACTGTAGCTGCCCTTGCCTCTCCACCGGGGCTCATTGTGCGTACCTCCCTCCCCATCCGCCCCCAGATTTGTATGGGGAAGGGGGGGGTGACTCAAGAGGCAAGGTCTCCACCTCTGCCTTTTATTCAGTTCTCTCTCCCAGCCTGTGCCTGGAATCTTGCTGGGAAAAAACTCTGCCTCCCTTCCCCCAGCCTGAGCCTTCCAGCTGTCAATTTTGAAAAGAAGCCACTGTGCCTCCAGGCCTCCTGCGCTGAAGAGAGTGGCTCTGTGCTCTGGGAAGCTGCCTAGCGCCTCTCCCACTGCCTGCACTCTCCATTCCCTTAAATGGGCACAGTCAGGGTGGCTGGCATGGCGTGGGGCATGGGACGAGCACTGTGTGCCTCCACTCCAGTCACCAGGGACAGCCTCAAGTGGGTGAGGAGGGGTGCCTCACTGTGCAATTCCCAGGGCCAGATCTTTCCCATCCAAGCAATAATGGGAGGAGGGAGCCAGGGCCAGGGACACTCAGGGACACTGTCAGGGGCAGGGGCCCCCCATGGTAGTATTTTCTTTAGGAAGAAAAAAAAAACTGGCTGTAAACATAAATCACATTTCTTGGAGAAAGAATGTGCGTTTCCCTGATGCCTGTTTATTTATAAGCCCCGGGGGCACTGACTGCCATTGCTGTGGGGACCCCGGGCTCCTTCTGGCACTGACCTCCGTCTCTGTGCCCCAGCCCTGCTTTAGACTGGCCCAGCCAACCGCTGTTGCGCAGGCCTTGGCTGTTCAAGGCTGGCCTCCGCCTGCCTGCCAGCCCCCCACTATACCCCTCTTCCTTGGTCTTCTCCAGCTTCTCAGGTTCCTGACTCTTAATATGTTTCTGAGTCTCCCTCAAGCTGGGCTGACCTTTCTCCCTTCCCCGGGACTGATCTCCCCTCCCCGCTCTGTGACTGTTTTCTTCTCTCCTTCCATCTCCCTTCCTCTGTTTTCCTCCGTCTCTCCCTCTCAGTCTCTTTTTATTCAGTTATGGTGTTACTTTCACCCCTCAATGTTTGGGGGAAAAATTATTAAAGACTTAGAGAAAGGAAAAAAACTGTAAAACTCTAAGCCTAGAGGCCCACCTCCCATGAGATGCTGCTCAGGCCACCGTCACCATGGCAACAGGGCTGATGTCACACAGGGCCCAAAGGTCAGGCCTGGCCCAGCACTTCTGCTGACCACTGGCCTGGGCCTAGATTAGGGGGAGGCTGGGTCTGGAGCAGTCAGCATACAAGCAAGAGTGAAGGTTTTGCATACACAGAAAGAGTTAGTGGGTGGGGAAGACTGGAGGAAGAGGGGCCCGGGGCTACGGGCCCTCCCAGAGCTGCTCTGGTGCCCACGCATACTCTGTTGTGGCTCCATCAGGAGTGGGCCTTCTTGGGGCCTGGGAACCTGAGGGAAGGAAATGAGATCTCAGATCTCACTGGTTGGGTAGGAGCGGCAGCCGACAAGAATGTCCTCTGACCCCGTGACTCATGTCGTGGGGTGGGTGAAATGCCCCGGCCCTAGAATCAGAAGGCTTGAGTTTCCATTTTTAGTTCTATTGACTGAGTCACCTTGAGTAAGCCATACCCCCGCCCCGCCCCAACCCCCGGCCCAGGGCTCAGTTTCTCCACCTGCGCACAAGGAGTTGGGTTTATTTAGATCTGATGTTACAGCTCAGGACTACAAGCAACCTAGTGGTAGTCTACCTTCTCTTCATGCAAACCTCAGATGTCCGGGAGAGGGACGTGGCGTGGGGGGGCAGCCACGGTTACCCTGGAATAGCTGTTGGCGCTGAGAGCCAAGGCGTCCTTCCTGTCTGGTTGGTTTCCCTGAAACTCTTGCCCTGTTGCATTCACTCGAGAGCCCCAGGTTGGGGCAAAGGCCCTGTGATATATTCCCCTGCGTCATCCTGAGGCCTGACTCTTGGCTTTGCCACTCAATTGCTCTCCACCATTAGGAGCCAGTTCCTCCTGGGAAGTTAGAGAGTTTGCTTAGAGTGGTTCTTGCTGCCTGGCTAGGAGCACTGTTGGGGGTCTCTCTCTCCGTGCGGAAATGGGGGAGAGCAGGGTCGGAAGGCGGCTGTTGCCAATGACCGCTGGGCATTACAGCTCCGCTCGGCGATGAAAAGAGCACTGTATTAGGAGTCCTAGTTCCCTCTGCCCCACACCTAGCTGCTTGTGACTCTCTCAGGCAAGCAGGGAGGAGGGGAGACGATTTTGGAGGGACGCTTGTAACAAGGCCCTGTCTGTAGTTCCGAGAGCTGTACGGGGACAGCCAGTGGGTGAGTTGGGCAGGAGATCCTTGGAGTTGTGTTTGTGCCGGGCCTGCGGGGCAGAGGCCAAGGGCGCCAGCAGCAGGGCAGGAAGGCAGGCCACGGGACCCGGAGGACAAGAGCGGAGGCTGCAGCAGAGCAAGAAGCAGGCCCCAGGGAGGGAGTGACTTGCCCATAAATGGGTGTTCGGTTTCCTAACCCAGTCTCAATCCTCTGTCCTTGGCTGGCGGTCAGGTCTGGGTACGGAATGAGTGGTAGTTGTTAGTAAACCTGCTCTTCCTCCCACCCAGAGCCTCCTGGCAGCCAGATGTCCTGGCGGGCAGAACAGCAGAGGTGGGACAGGTTTGGCTCCTTTCCTAGCTTTATTACCACCATCCACCTCTTCCACCCTCAGGGGCTTTGGAGAGCAGAACAAGGTGTTTGGGAACTGGGGCCCCCGCCCAGAAGTACCTCCCTGTCTCCAGTGCCTCCACCTGGGCTTGCTCAGCCATCTGTCCCAAAGCTTCCTTACGACACCTGGGCACTTGTTCTGAGGATGGACATTTATTAGCGCACCCAGGTGTGCCACACAGAACATGTATTCAGACAGGGATCCCTGCCCGGGACAGGGGCTCACAATCTAAACGAGACACAGCGCATACACACAGGACACAAACACAGGGAGTGGGGCATCTTCAAGGGACACAGATGGTCAGGGGAGCCAGGGCTGGGGCGCACAGCGTGTGCAGCATTGTCCTTCTGGGTGTGTCTGCGGGGGAGAGAGGAGAGCACAGCGCGGCCCAGGACGGCCTTCCAGAAAGCGGTGACATCCAAGAGGGACTTCAGGAGAAAGAGAACACCAGAGGGCAGTGGTCCCAGGCGCGGGAAGGGGGGGTGTGGATCTCAGTGTAGTCATGGACGGAGAGACCTAACGAAGTAAAGGCAGGAGAACGAGGCAAAAAAGTCCAGGAGAAGGCCCTGGGCCCGTGGTGACAGGCTGTCACATCTGCTGGGCCGAGCTGTCCCCACTTTCAGTCCCAGTTTTCCGAAGCCATTTTCCCAGACAAAGCCGGAACACAGGTTCTGGAAAGGGGCACACTTGAGGCTACTTACCTGACCCTCGGGCTCCCTCTGATCTCCAGGGCAGAGATCAGAAGACAAAAGAAATAACCACCTTTGAACTGGATGTTTACACTAGGTTCTCAGAAACTGATGGGGCTGGAAGGGGGTAGGGGCGGGCAGCTTCAGGTGGGACTACTTAGCGCTGTGGGCAGAGGCAGCTGCGGGCCAGGTGCTGGGGAGCGCCTCTCACCCTCTCACTCGGGAGCGGGGGCAGGAGCCAGCAGATGGACACATGACAACAGAGGGCAGTCATTCCCTCTGTGCCTGTAACCGAGGTAGCACCTTCCTTCTGAAGTACCCTGAGAGCTGCCAGGCCTCGCTTCCCCTGGCAATGTGGCAGGGTGGGGGCGGGGGTCTGGGATGGTCATTATCTTTGTGGTCTGAGACTAGAGGAAGGAAATGGCTTATGCGGGGCCACAGTGACTGGAGGAGGACACTGGGCCCAGTTCTCTCAGTCTGGGTCTGGCCATGGGCTCTTCTTGAGTTGAAGGGACTTTTCTCATCCTAAAACATTAAACCCAGGAAGGGTGCAGAGAAGCCACAGGTCCAGCCAGTAGAGCTGGAACTCCTCAGCGATCAGGGAGGGGAGGCGCTGATCTGAAACCACAGTGGCCCAGCCAGAGTTCAGGCGGCGATGGGGAAGGTGGAGGGTCCCCGCTCTTGGTTTGTCCAACCTTTCTTGGAGGGTGGTGAGGGTCTCCTGGGAACTGGGGGAGGGGGTGCAGGGCTGGGTGAGCTACAGCAGTACCCCTCAGGCCTCACGGAGACTCCGCTCCCAACAAGCCTTGCTTCAGGCCTGATCCCGGAGGTGTGGCTGCTGCTCTGCTTTCGGGGAAGCTGGTGGATTTATGTTCTAGATCTGGGGACAGGACTGGAAGGGCCTCACCACCAGTGAAGACATCTCCAGGGTGACAAGTTGAGGGGAGCCTCGGCCCCAGGCTCCCCATCCCCCTCACCCCACTGCCTCTTCCCCTGGGAGGTGAGGGAGGGCTGGGACCCACGGAGGAAACAGCCAAGGCCCTACTTTTCCACGATCCTTTATTAACCAGAATGGGCCTTGCCACAAAAAGCAGGGCCCATTCCCACAAAAATATGATTTTGCAAAGAGGAAATCTTGCTGGCTTAGAGGGTGATTGTGGTGGAAAATTTTTGTATGGTTCTTTATTCCTTTTTTTTTTTCTTCTTCAGTTTTTCTTCATTTCTCTTTGCTGCGATTTTTTTTTTTTGTGACAGTGGGTTTTTGTTTTTTTGTTGTTTTTTTTTTATAAAACACTTGCTCTCAAGGAAGGACTCAAACACAACACAAACAACGGCCACCAATCCCCATCCCTGGGGCCCCAGCTGGGTCGGGGGCTCTGGGGGACCCCTTGGCTTTTTCTGTGGCTGTTTTCCTGGTGTCTGGCACCGGTGGGTAGGTGCGGGGTCCTGGGGCGGTGGAATTTGTACAGCAGGTCCCTGGGGAAATGGTCACAAGAAAGGGTACCTGAACAAGAAAACGACTAAGTCTAGGGCGCCCACAAAGACGATAGATGGCGCTCATGAAGGGGCCTGGGACACAGTGAAGAGACGGATGGGCCCAGGCCGGCCTTCGCTATCCCTGGAGGCTCTGTGGGGGTTGGGGCAGGTGGGCCTTGCTTTCAGGATACAGTAATAATACTTTGCTCATGGGTAGCACCTTCAGAGTCTTCCTGCTTTGACCCCCAGGTCAGGTGACAGCGGCCTCACAACCTCCCCTATGAGGTAGGTGAAGTATTATTACCATCATTTTACAGATGGGGAAACTGAGGCCCCGGGAGTGTGGGTGATTTGCCCAAGGTCCTGGGATCGCAGCAGGACTCCGGTGCCCTCCCTCATCCTCCAGTTCCCCCATTCCCTGTTCTCCTATAGACCTAGACCACCCCCGCCCTCACCCCATACCACCCGCCTCCTCCCGTGCCAGCCCACCCGGCCCTTGGCCCACCACCTGCCGCCCCTCTCCCGCCTCCCGGCTGCGCGTCTGGGGATTCGGGGGTCCCAGGCCAGCTTCACCAATGTGCCTGGGTGGGGTCAGACAGGGAACAGAGAGTGCGGAGATGCTCTCCGAATATGATTGGCTAGGAGTCTGGTGGTGGGCTCGGAAAGAGGGCTGCAATCGTCCCGCCCACTCTTTGCAAAGTGCTTCAATCCCCCGGGCTCTGCAGCAGTAGAGAGGGACGCGGCTGGTTGGCTCGCTCGCTCACCCCCCACAGGGTGGAGGAGCACAGGATCCCCTCCACCTCTCGAGACAGGACCCTCTCTTCGCTTCTCCACAGATTCGAGTCGCTGCCCTCCTGTCCCCGCTGCAGGGGGCTGCTCCCCAGCCCGCTAGATAGGGACGGTGCATTTGGGGCACACCCCCATTTTAAGCAAAGCTACAACAGAGTAAAATTTGGATTTACAAGGAATGTGGGTGACTATTTGCTGTACATTAGCACTTTTCACTCTACAAAAGGATTCACCTACTTCGTATGATATTCCTCCAGATCCAAGGGGGAGGGGTGGGGACAGGAGTGTGAGATTCAATGTCAGAAAACTTTGATATGGGCAAAAAGGTGACCCGTCTACAGCATGAGAAGAATGCTCAGCTCAAGGGGAAGCCTACTGAAGGAGAATGGTTCCCAAATGCCCACGGTGTTGCCGTGGTCTCCTTTCCTGGGGTGTCAGAGCCCCATCTGGGGGCAGAACTTTGGTCAGAGGCCGCCGTCACCGACTGCGGTGTCCGAGCGCCACCTGGCGGTATGTGGTGGGAATGTCAGGTCCCGGCCCGCGGACCTCTGGATTCGAAGCTGTCTTGCATGAATACCAGGACCCGCATGCGGGTGAGCGGGTTTGTGCAGGAATCATCATGAAATCTGCCGTCTCCAAGGGGAAGCCAGTTCTAGCCTCTGCAGCAGCTGAGGCGGAGAAACCACAGCTGCTTTATGTGGGGCAACCTCAGAGTGCACAAAATCCTGGAATTTTCTCTGCTTTCCTTGACCTGAACTGAGAGGGGCAGAAGGAGCTGCTCTGAAGGATGGGGAGCAGTGGGGAAGGTGAGGAGACACTCCTGGAGAAGGTGGGCTGACGCAGGACCAGAAACCGTGACGGGAATGAAAGGGAAGGTCTGTGAGAGTGGAAGATGGAGGGGTGGAGAAATGTGTGTGTGTGTGGCGGGGGCGGGTTTGGGTTTGCAGACAGCGAGAGGCGAAAAAGAGGAAGGAAGCTGGGAATTGCAGAATATTGCCAACAGGGCTGTGGGATATGAGCTCTGGGATGAATAAGGGTGCCTGGATAAGGGTGTTCGGGAAGAACTAGTGGGACTCCAAGAAGGAAGGGAGCAAG